>JBBPCY010068019.1:0-12197 GCA_037974405.1 Brachyalestes nurse
TGAGACCAACCACATGCAAAAGGACCAAAGCATGAGGGAGCTGTGAGCTTTTGAAGTTGGGTACAGCAGTCGGGGAATGCACACATCAGATTTTGCATCAGTCCTGTAAGCTGTAAGGGGGTTCTTCCATGGATCGGATGGATTGAGATCTGTGGAATCTGAAGGCACCTTGAACTCTTTGTGATGTTCCTCAAATGGTTCCTGACCAGTGTTTACAGTGTGGAGCACGCTAGAGTTCAGGACTGTCCAGCGTGCAATTACGAATAGAGGCCACCAGGTGGTGATATTTTACTACATCCATCCTGAAATCACATCCATCTCAAACTTATGTATAAAACCCACAGCACAAAAATCTTCAAATATCATGATCAGTCTAATAAATGAATGAATGCCTAATTTGATATTTTTGATACACGTTGGAACTGCGGCCCAGACAAAGCGAGGCGGTTCGGATCATTTTTACGTCCTTTTTGAAGTCTTCTCACCACAGAGCTGTAGTGGAAACAGTTTTTTTAAATGTTAATTCTGAACAAATTAAAACTATTTAGCTTTTAAAAGTTGGTGTGTTTGGGAGGGAACCATTGTTTAGCGCCTCGGACGAGACGGACATCATATGAGCGCGCGCATAGTCTAGCTCGTGTGGAAAAGGGAAGTAAGTTGTGTTTTATGTTTCTGTTTATTTTATACACTATATATTTTAATATCTTGCAGCGCGTTTAAACAATACAAAGAACAAAGAACCTGACTCAGGGGGTCTGTAGAATTTAAACTCAAACATGCTGTAGTTCAGTAAAACTACAATAATATACTAATAATAATAATAATAAGAAGAACAACAAAAACAATAGTAATGATAATAATAATAATAATAATAATAATAATAATAATAATAATGCATACTTTATAGCAGATACACAACATATATATATATATATATATATATATATTCTGTCTCTGTTCGAAGACAGTGAGGGTCTCAGCAGTTTTTATGTGCAGGAGAAGTTTGTTCCACCATTTGGTGCAGAAGCTGAGAAAAGTATTCATGCTGGTCTTCACATTTGAGAAGAGCTGGGTGGGGTCAGGCTGTGTTTAATGCTCTAAGAGGGCGCAGATGTGACCTGTGGTCTGATCAGGGCTGATCTGTCAGAAGGAGCTGGACCATTTTTGGCTCTGTAAAACTCCAGCGAGCACTGGAGTTTAAAATATAATGGAGAACTCCAAGAACCCAGCGAAGGGTCTGTAGTAGTGGAAGGGTGCATGAGAATTTTAGCTTATTAAAGACCAGACATGCTGCTGTGTTCTGGATCATTTGTAGAGGTCTAGTGGTCTTTAAGGGAAAGCCAGTCAGGAACAAGTTACAGTCATCCAGTCTTGACATGACAAGTGACTGGACAAGCATCTGAATGGTGTCAGCAATTAGGAATGAACACATTTTCGTGATGTTATACAGAAGGTACCTGCAAGTTTGGGTTATGTGAAATCAAATTGCAAGCTCTAAGGAGAAAGGAGAAGCCGAGTGTCTTTAGCACAACAGTGGTAGGAGAAACCATGTTAAAATAAACAAATCAGTGTATAAGGAAAAGAGGAGGTGGCCAAGCAGTGAGCCTTGGGGACCACCAGTGGTAAATCCTTCTGGGGTAGACAGATGCTTTCCATTACACTGGTTAACTGCGACCCTGAAGATAGGACAAAAACCATGCCTTGCAGAACCAGTAATTCTGCATTTGGTGATTGAAGCCCAGAGGATCATAAGCTGCAGAAAGATCTAGATGTTTTTACTGCATGAAGCTCCTCAGTGACAGCTAAAAGTGCAGTTTCTGTAGAATGTGCTGCTTTGAATACAGATTGTTTTGGGTCATGAAGTCTATTTTCATGATAGAAATAGGTGTAGTTGTTTTTAACAGCCTGCTCCAGAACTCTGGAGAGGAAGCGTCTCCCTGTAGCTGTTTGTATCTTTGATGTTGAGGATTCATATGACTGCACTTGACTTGAAGGTTGGAGCAGGGCCTGTTTCCACAGAAACATTTATTATGTTAGTAATGTGCTTTATAGTGTCCATTATAGTCACGTTTATGTAATGTCCATTATAGTCACGTGTAAACACATCACAACACAGCACACAGTGTGAACAATGTGAAATTCTTTCTCTGCGTTTACCCCATTCACCAAGTGAAACAGAGGGCTGCCACCAACGGGGCATCCGGAGAGCAGTGTGTGGGGATGGTACCTTGCTCAAGGGTAGCTCAGTGGTGCCACTAGCAGTCCTAGGATTTGGCCCCTGTGACCTTCTGATCGCATTGGCAACTCCCTAACTACTAGACCACCAGCTGAGCAACATGAGCGAGAAGGTTCAAGGACATGGTCAGAAGCGTGGGCGATGGGATTAGAACAGGTGGTGACTGCTAGGGTTGCAGGATGTCAGGAACTGGAGAACATCATCCGCAGAAAGTGGAGTAAAGCAGGTGGGTGAACTGTGGTCGGTAGGTAGAGAGTAGGAAAGAGGGGTGATGACTGCAGGGAATGATCATCTGTTCTTTTCCATTTTTCCAACAAAGAAGGTGGCAAAGTCCTCTGAGGCGATGGAAGAAGGTGCAGGAGGAGCATGAGTCCAAGTTCACTTTATTCTTTGTCCCCAAGGGACAAATTGTTTGCAACAGGAATATCACAGTAAAAACAAGAAACAAAGACGTATAACATTACAACACAGACCACAACAAGGAATAAATAAAAACAAAGTAAATAAATACATTTATATAAATTTATATAAATAAATAAAATACATTGGAAACTAGCTAGAAATAGGGGTCACTAGGTGGACAAGGGCTATCCTTCTTGTTCACTTAGTTGAGTATATGAATAGAAAGAGGGATAAAATATTTTTTATATCTCTCTTTAAAAGCCATGGGAGTTCTAAATCAAAAGGCAGATGGTAACTACTTATATTCTGCATTAAGAGGGTGAGTGGTGTCTTGGCTAATAAACCTAGCTTTGTGGAGCAACTGTTTGTTAAAAATGTCAGAGAGACCACTAAACTTCACTCCCACTATCTTACTAGCCCCATTCACAATCTTTAAAAGTGCATTTTTTCCTCAAATAAAAGGATTACTATAGCAGCGAATAATAGAAAATGACTCTATAAAAGCACTGTAAAACAAAGTCATCAATGTTACTTGAGCACTGATGTACGTCGCTCTGGATAAGAGCATCAGCTAAATGCCGTAAATGTAAATGTTTTGTCCACCTGGAATTTAGCAAGTTTCCTAAGTGCACAGACTCAGTGTTCATGTCAAATTTAAAACGGTTATTTATCAGGGTACCCAGATATTTGTAACATATTGCCATTTCTATATCTTGACCCTTAATAGCACTACACTGGGGACAGAGGGAAGATATCTAAAATCAGTACCCATGTCTTTGGTTTTTGTGATGTTGAGATTAAGAAAAGCATTCGCACACCAAGAAACAAAATAATCGACCACTACACCATGATCATTTTCATGTAAAGTAAACTGACAATAACAGAGTCATCAGCGAACTTGATAATGTGCCTGTTTTTGTGATGACTGTGGCAATCGTTAGTATATAATACGTACAACAGAGGAGAAAGAAAATTAGAAGATTATGTAAGGTTATTGTAGCATCTTGTTCCATCTAGGTTTGAGAATTGAAGAAAATGTGGCAAAGAGTTTGCAAGCTTTGGATGCAGATTCTTCTACCTTGAAAAACAAATTGCCCACGTTATGGGTTGGAGGAGATTTGTTAAGTTTCTTCAAATCACTGAAAGGTTTCTAATGTCTGAACTGGTATAATGTTCATCACACCCAGTTCTAGGTTCCACTTTCTTCACTTTTTTTCACTTTATGCTTCATCAATTCCTTCAAACAACTGCAGAGGCAACACAAATCATTACATTCTGACAAAATAGTTTAATCTGTCAAATTTACCTCAGTAGTGCCGGATTTCAAGGCCAAAGCATTAATATGACATAAAATGAGCTTGAAATACCTAAAACACATAGATCATAACATCTTACAGGATCTCATCTCTTTCTTTGATATTTGCGGTATTTAGCAGTCACTTTTGCATCAGTGCTTAAGTATGAAATATTGACCAGGAGCAGCCACTGGTGCTTAAGTAGTCCACATCTGTTCTTCATACCTGTAGAACTAGACTCAAATCAACATCTGCTTTTAACCAAGTTACTGCTAGCTAAGTTTCACACCTTAACAAAAGCTGTCAAAAAGAAAAAGAAAACACTTTGCTGGGAGGTTGCTGGAACTGAAAAGTTTAATGAGCTGTGGTTTAAATAACAAATGCTGTTCCTGGTTTCTTGAGGTCCTGAAACCCCAGTTATAAAGAACCAGCTGTTAATATAAAACTCTCTCATTGTGTTGTGTCTTCTTAGCGTGACTTTGACACAGTCAGGGAACAATGTTCACCAACTTTTTTAGGAAAAGCAAATGCTCTTCTAAGGGTGATGTCCAAGAGTTATTATGCACCTGATTTTTTTAGGTATACAGTAATCCCTCGCTTTTCGCGGGGGTTACATTCCAAGAGCACACGCGTTAAGTGGAAAAACCACGTTGTTGTGTTTTAGTTTTTAAAAAAAACGCCTAAAAATACCTATTTTTATAGTGTAAACCCTAAATATGCCCTTAAATATGCTCCCAGAACATTTTAAACTCAGTTTAATGCATTACCCTTAAAGAAAATATAAAGTTACACCCATATTTGCCTCTTTTAATTTTATTTACAGTAGTAAAAATGCAGGGCTTTACACGAGAAACACTGTGACAATTCACGGGGGAGATTCTGGTCTGGAATGCCACAGATGCTTCAAACAGCAGCAGCAAGTAGAAATCAGAAAACTTTATTGATCCCAGGGGGAAAATGCTTAAAAAACATTAGCGTTAGCGTCATTTGATTTCCTTTGGTAATGAATTGTGTTACTATTATTTTATCATATGTCTTTTCCTCTTCTAGAAATGATGTTCCATAGCATGTCCTGACTCAGCTCAAGTTGACCTCTGTAAACTCTTCGATTATGCTTCAGTAAGAAGTATCTCAGGAAGGGAAAGTCACTGAGGACCATCACACATCTTCTGATATTAGTCTCGGTGAAACTGAAGACATGGGTAAGAAGAAAGCTCACCAGTGTTTTGACTGTGGGAAGAGTTTTGCTTGCAAAGATGCTTTCCAAACCCATGAGTGCATCCACATAGGAGAGACGCCGTATGACTGCTCATACTGTGGGAAAGCTTTTAGTAGTGGAAGTTCTCTGAAAACACACCAGTGCATCCAAACAGGAGTGAATCCACATGACTGTCCACAGTGTGGGAAACATTTTATGTATAAGAGTAATCTCCAACTACACCTGCGTGTTCACACTGGAGAGAAACCATATTGCTGCTCAGAGTGTGGTAAGAGTTTCACTCGTAAGTATACTTTACAACTACACCAGCGCATTCACACTGGAGAGAAGCCACATTGCTGCTTCCAGTGTGGGAAGAGTTTTACTCAGCAGAGCCATCTCCATCAACACCAGCGCATCCACACAGGAGAGAAGCCTTTTGCATGCCCACAGTGTGGCAAGACTTTTGCTCAGCAGGATTACCTCCATCAACATCAGCGCCTCCACACCGGAGAGAAGCCGTATTCTTGCATGCAGTGTGGGAAGAGTTTTACTCATCCGCGTAATCTCCGACATCACCAGTACATCCACACAGGAGAGAGGCCACATAGCTGCTCCCAGTGTGGGAAAAGCTTTATTCAGAAGAGTAATATCAATAAACACCTGCGCCTCCACAGAGGAGAGAAACCGTATTACTGTGTAGAATGCGGGAAAGGTTTTGCTGATGGAGCCACTCTCCAGGCACATCTACGCATCCATACAGGAGAGAAGCCATTTTCTTGCTTTCAGTGTGGGAAGTGTTTTAATCAGGCCAGTCATCTCAGACGACACCGGCGCATCCACACAGGAGAGAGGCCGTTCTGCTGCTCAGGGTGTGGGAAGAGTTTTATTTCGAAAACTGACCTCCAGCGTCATATGCACATTCACACAAGAGAGAAACCTGTCACTATTTACACTGTGGAATGATTTATTTGTTCTCTCCCAAATTTAGTCAGCAAGCTCCCATCTACTAAGTAGAGCCCTCTAGTTGCGTGATACTGCCAAAGCTGAGAAGATGAAGACTAGTAAGTCACATGAAATGCCTCTGTAGCTTCAGATATTGCTCAACATGTTTGGAGGTCAATTCTGTTATGACAGCTAACAGACGCCCGCGTTGGCTAGTATTGCCAACCCAGAGTGGTTGAGGACAGTTAAACTGTCTGGTACATTCAGCTGTGGCATCACAGAGGATCAACTTGTGACCTCCCAGTGATGGGGCCAATGTTTCATAACATGCATTTAGACAAGCATTATGACCTAGAATCCAAAATGAATATGCTATAAAAATTAACCAGGTTACAAAAGTGTATTTTTCGTAGTGGGTATAATGACACAATGCAATGGTGATTAAGCTAAAGATCAAGATGTTTGTTATTTGTCACATGTATATTTATATACAGACAACATGTAATGTAACTTTGAATTGCATTTGCCTAGAAGATGAGATTAGCAATATGCATTGCTTTTTATTGTTTTCTAAAATATATGCATTATTTGGACTTCAAGGGTTGGTTTACTGATCAAGGGTTCAGTCCAGTGTCCTTTCAAAGGAGAATCTCCTTTCAGAATGAGGTCCAGTCAAGAACTAGCCTAGTCCATGTCTGGGAAACAGTGGGTTCAAAGTTGTATGTCACATTCTTCCCTCATGTAATCCTTTTTATTGGTTGCACAAAATGAAATTGACATTTTTGGATGTGGTTTAATTGTATATGTTGTTCAAGTATAATCAAGTGCTGTATTTTGTAAGTGTGCTTTCCATAACTTCATCCTGCTGGTAGATTGCGACTGGAGGATGTAGCCTAAATGATGTGGCAATTCTAAGAGGAACAGAATGTGGGTTTGATAGCACTTAAGAAAAGTGAAGCTGGGTATGGAAGCTTTGCTGAAACTGCTTCATTTTATTTCCTTTTGAGCCAAATATAATGACATTATAAGGAATCAAATTTAAATTGCTCGATTCTACTCATTAGAGTACATCAATGTCCAAAAAAATGTTATATAAACTATTGATAATATATACACAGTTTATTTGTAATTGGAGTTTATTTTCGAAGGAGATTCTATGATGTAAATACAGAGAAACTGTTTCAATTGTAATCAGTTTTCGGCTTTATTTGAAGACCTTTTGTTATATGTAATGTATAATCCCATTCCTATTTACTGGAAAGCCTTGGACTAATTCTTGATTAAGTTGCTGTTTTAACCTGTAAAATGTGACCCACTTTATTTTTTGTCCAATGTGAAGAGGATGTAGAATCATAGCAGGTCTTTTGTCCTTTTTGTTTGGGCAGTGTCCTTTTAATCAGTGTTCTTATCTCACGTAGAATGTCAGATAGATCAAAAGTAACGTGGCCCCTTCTAGTCACATGTGAACACAATATAGCACACAGTGCGAACAATGTGAAATTCTTTCTCTGCATTTTACCCATTCACCAAGTGAAGCAGCAAACTGCCACCAACAGGGGGTGACAGGGGAGCAGGGTGTGGGGACGGTACCTTTGTCAAGGGTACTTCAATGATGCCACAGCAGTCCTGGGAATTCAAACACATGACCTTCTGATCACGGGGGCAACTCCCACTAGGCCACCGGCTGCCCAGATGCCCAATATATGCAAGTGAGCTCATAACAGATCTCACTAGGAAGCAGCAAAGTTTCACTCTCCTAGCATAAAAAGGGGACCAGGTGGAGGGAGTACATAACTACATATACCTTGGTTTTTATGTCTCTCAGGACTTGACATCGTCCTCCCACATAACACAGTGATATAGAAAGTCCATCAGCACCTTTACCATCTTAAATGATTAAGGGACTTCAAACTCCAACTCGGGGTGCTCGCGAACTTCTACATCTGCACTTGAGAGAGCATCCTGAGTGGAAGCATCATGGCCTGGATGGGAGCTGCACCAAGTGGGACCAGTCAGCTCTTAGGATGGTGGTCCACTCAGCTGAGAGTACCATTGAGACCACCCTCCCCAATCTGCATGATATTTGCATTTAATTATGTAGAACAAGAGCAAAGAGGACCCTGATCACCCCAAAAATAGTCTGTTTTCCCTGCTGCCGTCAGGGAGACACTATCATCTGCTGAGGGTCAACACTGAAAGACACAATTTACTACTCTCGTCACTCTTACACTATTGGACTATTTTTGATTCATTTATAATTTCATTGGTTTTGTTGGTTGCACTTTGTTGTGTGAACTGTCAAGACAGGTATACAGTATAAGCATTTCACTGCACATCATACTTGTATATTTGTGTATGTGACAAATAAACTCAAAAATGAGCTTGAATGTGCTTGAAACAACTTGTGAAGAACAAAGAGTTGTTTTGGGAGCTGGAGTGGAAAATTGAGAACTGCCTACACTAGAATATCCTTGCATTAGTCAACCCTCTAATATTCTGAAAATATCATCTTACAATAGGGAGTACAAAATATACACAATTCAGAAGGTGTGGGTTATAGACATAGGCTGCGTCCCAAACGGCTTCCTATCGCATTAAATAGTATGTAAAGAAGCTCACAACCCTCACAGGTTTGGGATAGAACAATTGTATTGTGGTTAAGATTGTGAATTGTTTACTTTTCACATTTTTTTGTATAAAAATATGTTGATGCTAAAAATCCATTGATATATGTAGTATGTTTTGTATTAGTACAGTAGCATTTAGTGTTATTAGACATTATGAATAAAATATGGAAATATTCCACTTTCATGCTAGCAATCTTTGTATATATTTGTTTCAGTTCATCAGTTTTTCTGCAGAAATCACATCCATCTCTACATTGTATCCAAACCCACAATACAAATACCTGCAAAAAAACATACATTTCATAAATTAATTGATGAGTTAATGTGCCTCAATATATTTTTAATAGACTTTAGAGTTAAAGCAAGACAAATGAGAATCACCAAAGGAACACAAAGTTCCTTGTCTTTGTGTGGCCTTCTTATCACAGGACTGGAGTGGAAACACTTTTAAAATGTTTAATTCTGAACAAAACTATTATATTTTAAAACTAAAATCGGACGGAACCATTGTTTGGTGGCTCGGACGAGACGGACATAATATGCGCGCGCGAATATTCTTGCTCGTCTGGAAACGGGAAGTAAGTCAGGTTTGTTTACATTTTTGTTTCTTTTACACAATTTATTTTAACAAAGCGTAAAACTCCCACAGCGCGTTTAAACCCTCCAAAGCACAAATAACTCGACTGAGGGGGTCTGTAGGGTTTAAACTGAAACATAGTTTTGGAAAGTAACTGTACAACAACAACAAAAACAACAACAACAACAACAACAATAATAATAATAATAATAATAATAATAATAATAATAATAATAATAATAATAATAATAACATAATTCCCACTGTGTGCACTGGGAGGTTTTTTTTAAGTATGGATATTTTTGGAGGTTTTGTTTTATCATGCTGTTTTCCCCACTGGATTTTATGCTGGTTGATTTATGAAAATTATGTTAAAGGTTTGGAGGTGTCCAGCATTTCTGTTTTGAGTCTAAACTTTGTGATTATATGAGATAGTTTCTGCATTTATGTACAATTTCTTAATTTTTATACTTATACATTTTAAAATCCATCTCCGGTTTGAAGCCAGGAGAACCACATTCAGATCTGGAACCACATTCACTAACCATACTCATCTAAAGATGATGGTATTATGTACTTGATTTGCTTTTTTAGGTGTAGTTTGATTGCCCTAGGATATTTATTGTATTGATCTTATTTCATCACATAATAATTGTTTTATCTTTTCCTGCTCTAGAAATTATGATCCATAGCAAGCCTTGACTAGCTCTCTGTGTTCAGCTCAAGTTGACCTCTACAAACTCTTCTAATATACTTCAGCAAGAAGTACTTCAGAAAGGGAAAGTTACTGAAGACCATCACACATATTCTGATATTAGTCTTGGTGAAACTCTTAAAGACATGGGTGAGAAGAAAGCTCACCAGTGTTTTGACTGTGGGAAGAGTTTTGCTTGCGAAGATACTTTCCAAACCCACGAATGCATCCACATAGAAGAGACGCCGTACGACTGCTCCCAGTGTGGAAAGACTTTTAGTAATGGAAGTTCTCTTAAAGCACACCAGTGCATCCAATCAGGAGTGAATCCACATGACTGTCCACAGTGTGGGAAAAGTTTTATGTATAAAAGTACTCTCCAACTACACCTGCGTGTTCACACTGGAGAGAAACCGTATTGCTGCTCAGAGTGTGGTAAGAGTTTCACTCGTAAGCACACTTTACAACTACACCAGCGCATTCACACTGGAGAGAAGCCACATTGCTGCTTCCAATGTGGGAAGAGTTTTACTCAGAGGAGTCATCTTCATCACCATCTACGCATTCACACTGGAGATAAGCCTTTTTATTGCTTCCAGTGTGGGAAGAGTTTTACTCAGCGGGGTCATCTCCAGCAACACCAGCGTATCCACACTGGAGAGAAGCCTTACGACTGCCTACAGTGTGGGAAAACTTTTACTCAGCAGGATTACCTCCTTCAACATCAGCGCCTCCACACCGGAGAGAAGCCGTATTCTTGCATGCAGTGTGGGAAGAGTTTTACTCATCCACGTAATCTCCGACATCACCAGCACATCCACACAGGAGAGAAGCCACATAGCTGCTCCCAGTGTGGGAGGAGCTTTACTCACAAGAGTAATCTCAATAAACACCTGCGCCTCCACAGAGGAGAGAAACCGTATTACTGTGTAGAATGCGGGAAGAGCTTTGCTGATGGAGGGAATCTTCAAGCACACCAGCGCATCCACACAGGAGAGAAGCCGTTTTCTTGCACACACTGTGGGAAGAGTTTTAATCAGCCTAGTCATCTCCAACGACACCGGCGCATCCACACAGGAGAGAGGCCGTACTGCTGCTCAGGGTGTGGGAAGAGTTTTATTTCAAAAACTGATCTCCAACGACACATGCACATTCACACAAGAGAGAAACCTGTCACTATTTACACTGTGGAATGATTTATTGGTTTCCAGATACAGCTCAGCATGCATGGAGGTCAGCGCTGTTACAACATCTAACGGATGTCTGCATTGGCTAGTATTGCCCTGGGTGAGGGCGGAAAGGGAGGACTATCCAAACCACTCATAGTGGTTGATTACGGTTATGCCCTCTGAGACATCTAGCCATGGATATCTGTGGAATCACAGGGGATTGAACTTGTGACCTCCCACTGACTAAACCAATGTGTCATAGCATGCTTTGATACTGGACTGCTAGCGTTCATTCAAAATGAATATGCAGTAATAAATACTGATTACTGGGTGTATTTTGTATGTTGCAAGTTGTAATAATACTTTTTGACACTATGCAATAATGTGATGTTGATGACGAGGAGAGCAATATGAGCTGTTTTTTTTTATTATTTGTGTTATCTAAAGCAACTGATCAAGGGTTCAGACCAGTTTCTTTTCAAAGGAGAATCTCCATTCAGAATGAGGTGCACTCAAGGACTAGGCCTAGTGCATGTGTGGTAAACTGACCCCAACAATGACAATCACCTGGAACCTTATTTGCACAATGACAATATGGTTTAATTGTATATGATATTCAAGCATAATTGAGTGATGTGTTTTGTAAGTGTTTTTTTTTTCTCCAAACATAAGATTATGAGAAATCAAATCAATGTAACCAAACCAGTGTACTTAATTTGTTATTACATTATTTATTGATAATATATATACACTATTTGTAATTGGGGCTCATTTTGTATAGAGCTTGCATGATCTAAATAAAGTATAAAATTGTTCCAGTTGTAATCTGTTTTTCCCTATCCCTATTTTCTGCCTGTCAAACTATCTTTGGCATGTAGAGTAGATTAAACGAGAGACATTTGAACAAATGTTTCACTGCAACAGGCTGCAAAATGACTAAAGATACAAGGAGCCTAGATAAAGGTGTTCCAGTCAACCAGCATTCAGCACCATCAGTATACTGATCACCGCCTGATCATCTGGAATCATCTGCTCCTGTTTCTTCACTGGTTCA
>JBBPCY010068030.1:0-12197 GCA_037974405.1 Brachyalestes nurse
TCAGAGCTATTGATGTATACGGCGATGCACGGAGACATGCACACACACACACACACACACACACACACACACACACACACACACACACTCACGATAACTTGGTCTTAATCATTCCACAACAAACAAAAATATAAAATAAAACTCCTTATACATGCTCTGCAAAAACATGGGACAGTCCGGTACCAGTAGTGTTAACACTAATGACAACAAAAGCCTGATAAAGGTGGGTGATATGGGAAAATACACTACCAGTCAAAAGATTTGGCACACACTGAGATTTTATACATTTGCACATTACTCACTTAATATTTAGTAAAACTACACTCAGGTTTCACTTTTTTAATTAGTTAAAAGAATGTCATACATGCACTGTTACAGATTCTTTACATCTTAAAAAGGAAACTTGTTTTATTTGACATATTTTCATTAGTTGTTGTTCAGTTTATTAAAAAAGTGTTTAAAACCCATAGTTTTTTTTTTTTCAAAGCCTTTGACTGGTATTGTCTCATAGCATGGAACTTATGATATGTTGATTGTGTTGTGAGTACAAATAATTTGTACTGCAAAGCTAAATCCCAAGGAACAGGACTTATTATGTTCTGTTTTTAATCAAACATGCAGTTGATCTGTTGGTCTGTGTCTGGTATACTCATATTGTGACTTAATTCTTAACAATAATGATAAATATCATCATATTAAAATTAAAGACTACATTCATATCACCATCAACAACAACAACAACAAAAAAACAACAACCACAACAATAGTAAAGATAAGCAGAAGAGGAAAGAGAAGAATAAAAATAAAAGGAAAACTGTGTGTGTAACTTGCATGGCAATTGCTTTCATTTTTCATTGCTGATTTGTTTCTTTCAGGAACAAAGCACTTTCTAGGACACTTACTGTGTCAAAATCTTAAGTAAACCTTTTCTTAAGTAAACCTTTACTCTAAACAACTGGTTACACATCTCAAACAAACGAAATGAAAAATATGTACGTTGTGTGTATGTGTCAAATAAGTTGCAAAAAGAAAAAGTGATCAGTGATAGCCTCACAGAATTCCTCAGGAATGTCAGAGTTTGAATTATGCTTTGTGTTCTACAGTGATCTGACCTAGTGGTTGACCTAGTGTGGCATTTAAGTAATAGTAAGGTAATACTGATATAAATGGGTCTTTATACTATCTACAAACAGCTATATTCTCATCAGAAGGCATTTAACTCTTTAAATTTCCCACAACATCTTTCTGGTATAGCTCACTGATTAAATAAATGTGTTCTTCACCGCAGGGCCCCTGTTAGACCTGGTTGTTAGCTCTGGGTGTTTTATAAATAGCTCTGGACCATAAAAATTAAAGAAATGTGGGGATGTGACAACACACACAAACCCCTTCACAAACCAAAACTGTAGTCTGGAATGTTTTAAGTTCCTAACAGTGCCTCTGCTTCTGCTGTTTTTTTTTTTTACTGTGTTTTAAATTTAGGAGCTCTCAAAAACACGAAAGCAGATAATATTATCATGCAGGAACGCTAGAACATACCATTCATATCTCTGGCCTCCAAATCCACATATGTTCCAGTCTTCATGCAGCTTCTCAGTACCTGTTCGTCAGAACATCACGTATCACTTAATAAATTCATTAGCCACAGTCAAGGTGTTATTTGGTGGGACTCATCATGTAAAGGAGAAATGTGGTTATACCTCCAAAACTCTGATATATCCAAATTCTGCACTGAGGTGAAGGCATGTCTTTCCATACTGGTCCCTTGCATTGACATTTGCACCAAGGGAAATTAAATCTGCAACTATAAGGTGTTGATTTCTCTGTGCAGCAAGGTGGAGAGCAGTCTGCAAGCCGAAAATTGAATAGAAAAAAATATATACAGACCACACATTAACTGAAAGCGCACTTGTAGAAAATGAAGTCTGTATATTGTAAAAATCATTAGATTTATAGCTGTGAATATATATCTCAATATTTGTTTTATGCATACATACACTACATGGACAAAAGTATTGGGACACATCCGTTTTTCAGGTTTTGGGCTTACAATCTTAATACTTCAGCAGACCAAGACTGTTAGGATAACGCCATGCTTCCAACTTTGTGGACACAGTTTGGGGAAGAACCTTTTCTGTGTCAGCACTTTAAAGTAATTAAATTAATTATTTGAAAAGGTTTTCTGAATATGTTTATGTTACATGGCTAAAGAGTTATATTTGTAACAGCATTAAGCACTGCTGTATTATTTTAATAGATTTGCTGCGAACTGGAGTATAGAGATCGGGCTGTCCGACTGATATTCGATATTGGATTTACAGCTATGTCGGACCCTATACAGACATCATATCAGATCGGGCCCATCTCTAGCTGCATGTGAATGTATTATAATATGCTGAGTTGAGACAAATAGACATAAAAAAGCAACACGAGTCATTTCATTCTGTGCAAAGTGTGACACCTAGCAAAAGATGCTAAGTGCCTATCCTAATGTTGTTAGCATGTGCTTTGCTCATATTTTCACTTTCAAAAAAACATGCAAGCTTTATTTATGTTATTTTAGATATTTGTATAACCATAATTAAACAGACACTACAACCGTGCAGTGAATCATTTAATCCTAATACAACCTAATATTAGCTATGAAGTAAAGTTAGGAAGCAAGACCACTAACTAGCCAATCCTTTCACTTTATACTTTATTACTTGCATTAAATAAAAAAAATGTAGATTACCGGTAGAATGATTTATATGCCAGTTAATGGGTTGGAAATTTTTTGGACAGACCTAGTTTTTGTGAACATTTTTTAAAAAATAGTTTATTAAATAGTTTGCAAATTATTACGGTTACCTTTCTCTCTGCATCTCTGGTATCCAAGTTCTTTAGATCTGCCATCCTTTTAGCAATTACATACACAAGAGCTCTTTTTCCCTCATCAACAGCTCTGTGTAGCAGTCTGTGGAGGAAGCATTAAAAATGGCTACATGGTGAGGCAACACAGTCTTATGCAAACAAGTGAATATTACTGTTTGCTTGGTTCAGACCTCATGATAAACATAGAAAACAACAGACAAACCTTGTCAGACCACATACACAGTGGGGTCTCAGCAATGCCAGTGTAAGGTAAATAAAAAATGTCCTAGATATACTGAGGTTACTGTAAAATGTGTGTGGTTTTAAAGAAAAGTCCTAGTGTTACTTCTAATGTAAGTTAATGCAAAGCTCCTCACGAAAGTATAAAGGGCTTCTTTCAAATGATGTGTAAAAATAAAAATGGAAATATAAAGATGCACGTTTTCTTTTTGCAGAGACTAAATGTGTATATTTAAGAATATTAAGCATATAATTATGAAGTTAACTGAATGGGCTGACTCACGTTTTACCAAACTCATCCAGGGCCAGAAATTCTTGGTCAGGGACACCCTTTAATAGCTGCTTTTCTCTTTCCATTTGGGTCCAGAAGAAAGTCATGTTGTTCCACTCCTCTTGTACTGACCAGGAATATTTCACAGTGCTAGTCTTTTCAGGAGATCCCCACAAGTGCTCCGTCTTGGAGCTAAAATAATTGGTTTCTTTTGGAGAGGACACCTGGTATTCACTTTCATCAAGAGGCTGAAATCTGTGTCTACAGTAAGCTGGCTCAAAATTGCCATATCCTCCCTGACTGTGTGACAAAGGTGTGACAGTATAACTATAATCAGAGCATTGAAAGGAGCTGTCAACTTCTACGGACTGCGTGACAAAGTTGGAGGTTGGAGGTGACCCATCCACAAGGTCTTGCTGAGAAATGTCTTCACACCAGCTCTTGTCTTGCTGCTCTTGGCAGAATGTGGATGGATGGTGCTCAGGTGGTTTTCTTGGGAGCATGCTGGTCTTAAGATCTTCTTCCAGCACCTCCACTATAAAGGCAAGCTCTTCCAAACTCTTTGTTTGCCACTTTTTCTAAAATATAAATGAGATGTCTTCAGTAACAGTAGCCACATTCATTACAGTCATTCATTCACTCAGGCAGTCAGTTAGTCAATAACAGCCTACCAATTTGGGACAACTTGCGAAGAGTGAACTTACCAGCCTATTTCGCCGATCCCCACTTGTGGTGACTCGTTTTTTATCCCCTTGAAAAAAAAATAAAACTAAATTACTATAATGGTATGCATACAGCTGAGAGTGGTATTAATTTAATAGACTATAAACTTATTCAAACCTTTTGATCCTTTCAGCTTCTGCCAGAAAAAAAGACAAAATAACTACAGTGAGTAGAATATGTCTGTGTATAGGTATCTTGAACAGTATTATAGGTAGAGGAGGTAACCAGTACCTGCAGGTCTTTGGGGTCCATACCCTTGGCTATGCGAAAATTCCTGAGCATGTCTCTTACTGGCATTCTCACTCTGACACCCAGATATCTTTTACCACTTTTGGATTTCTTAGCATTTGGACCTAAAAGATACATACAACATATCTGCTTGGTGATGCTTGCTAATGAATACTGAGTAATACTGGTTTGGACAGCCATCTCTCCTATTGTTTGATATTTTTCAGCATAAGTAAGGATAACTGTTTGACTTTTCATAGACAGTGAATGACCAAATATGCACTTTTTGGATTGTTGGCACAGGACCAAAAATATAAAAAAAAAAATAGAAGTATGATTTTAAATGAAAGAGAGGAAAATACACTGAATACACAGATTCATCATAAGTTGTTCCTATTTTATTCACTTTTAATGTTCTCTGTAAATGTTTCTTCCCTTTCAATACACTAACAAAACTCAGCCGTCACATTTAATCAATAGAACAATTCATGTTGCACTTTTAAACAACAGTTTTACAAAAGAAAGTAAAACAAAGAAGGCCCTAATGTTGTGTCAAATATGTGATGATTTTGTGATTTTAGTAGTTTTTTGTGTTACAGATATACAAATCTGCCACAATGTCAAGTACAGCAAGATGAACCTAAACGTAGTTTTGTTCCAGTCATTTCACCTCCCATCTTGTTTGCTGAATTGTAGCCTGTTCATTTCTGGCTAACTCCACTTCGTTTATGTGTTCTGTTGTCACAGCTGTTGACAGAAAAGCTTGCTCAGAGGAAACAGCAGGTTTGGAATTTGATTCAAAATTTACTACAATTCAAAACCTTACTACACTACTGACATTTAAATTATTTTTTAATGGGTTAGTCAACTGTTTTGGTCATTGGTATGAGAACGGGCAAATCCTACATGATTTCCAACAGTATTCAGCAAAAACATCTTTAATCTCTACCATTTTAGAGTTAGATACCTTGTTGTTGGGAACCACCTACAAGATATTGTGGAAAATATTGTGTTCAAATAAAATATTATTTTAAATAAATGCGTTGAAGTAATGCCATTTTACATAATGGGCTGGCAAAATGGTTATATGACCTACAAAGTTAAAGTACACTACACTTAGTGATTCTCAAGCCTGTCCCTTTAAAACGACTCTCACATCCCACTGGTGCTTTTTGTTCATTTATTTGATTCAACACAATTTTTTAAATTCCAAATGTCAAGAAATAAGAAGCTTTAACACATGCATTTTTACAGAAACCATTACCGATATGACACAAAATCTTAGATGTAAATGCAAGTTGAAGTCACCATGAATTAGTGATGAAAAGACATATGTTGGTATTGCTTTAAGTGTGGAGGTGAAAATGACACTAGAGTGTAAATTGTGCATGATTCTAGTGGCAAACCTGACCGTCACTGTGTTAAATCGAGTCCAAAGCTTTGGAGTTGACTGTCAGTGCTCAAGGTTTTGGTGTTTTGCAGTAGTCTCCTTTTTAACTATACAGTATAATGAATGGAATTATCACAATATTGTGAGAAATCTATGCGACAGAAAGAAAAACTCCAGGAACCAAGTTGACCTTTTGCAGATCCTAGAAACTGTGTAGGTCTACTGTTAATTAGCCTAACTGGTTTTGTAGTATCAGGTTTTGCTAACGTAAAGAAAGCAGATGCATTATCCCAGATTAACACTGCCACCTAAAAAGAACAGCAGTTTTTCCTCACCTGTGGGAGAGGCTGACCCTTGCTCAGTGTTTGCAGGATTGTTACACTCGTCCACGCTGACCCCTGTGAGAGCAGAGGTGGGTGAGTTTGGTCCACCTATATTCGACACTGGTGCTGCTGGAAGTGGCGAAGCATCGCATGGACAGGCGTCATGTTTGTTATCTTTTCTTCCATGGGTTTGTGGCATCCTCTCACCTTCTGTCTTCTCCACGCAAGCTCTCACTGCATACGCCTACCTGTGAAGAGTTAAACTTATGAGCAATGTTGTGTTACTGATAAGCAGCATGAGTGAACACGTCTTTGTATTGAGACTCTCGTTATATACAAAACAAGAATAAAATGTTATGTACCGGATGTCCTTTGGGTGTGTGTGTGTGTGTGTGTGTAAATGCATAACTGTGTGGTTTAGAAGTCTTTCAGTGTGAAAAACCTCGCAAAGGCGGGACTGAGTCAGAAAGCTGGAAACATGCCTAACCACCCCTAGGCCTTCAGCTCCTACCTGTCCTGTCATGATCTTTTCCTGAAAAACAAGAAGAAGAGCTACAACATAAATGTGTCCACACATTATTATACATCAGTAACTTCTAAATTACCTTGATGAGTAAGTTGCTTCAGGTGTGTAGTTCAATCCTATTAAGGTTATTTAAGGTTCATCAAGTTAGAATTAGGCAATATAAAAACACCTACTCATCCAATGTTTCTTTTGAAATTATGTTTGCTGTATCTACTGTTCTGAGAATATTAGACATTGTTCATATTAGATAATATTATTTCATTTAGCCCCTAAAGTGCATTCCATTTTATTGGCCATGTTTACAAGATAATTACAAGATAACTGAAAAAAGATAATTTGTCAGTAATTGGTGCACCTTCATGTAGTTGAATTCACTAACCAGAAGAGAAGTCTGGATACTTGTGCCTGTCTTAACCTACCAAATGTAAAACTATGATTTGAAATTCTTTGAAATGAACATTGAAGATGGAGTTTCAGAGTTGAGCTAAGTATTGAGTGTTGGTAGAACAAGCACACTGACTGCAAGAAAGTAGGAAACATACAAAATAAAATCCATAAAATATAGCTAGGAAAGTATCTTAATTATAAGTGGCTAAAAAAATTTCCAAAATGGGTGGTGGCTGAGTCATGAAGTATTTCATGACCTTTAAATTACTTCAAGTGCAACTTCAGCTTTATTGTTAGGTGTGTTCAAATACAAAAACTTTTATGGCTCTCTGTCTTGATGGCAGCAAGACAAGATCACAATACTTCAAGAAATGTTCATGATACATTTAAGTATATGTATAGAACTCCAATGTAACTTCTTTGACAGCATCTATTATGTAGCAGATGCTTGTTAGATGCAGTTTTTCTCTTTTTTTCATGGTCTCTTGCTCTATATAATATGATTAAGTTCAGGTCAGTGATGTAAGCTTTTGCTGAGTAGTACAGTTGCTTTTACCAACACAATGAAATTAGTCACAAAAAAGAAAAAATATATGACCAAACTTTATATAATATATACAACTACCTTATTGGCCTGAATATAAGTATACAAATATACAGTTTTTGTTCTAAAAATACTTCTTAAAAAAAGGGGGGGTCGTCTTATATTCGCAGACTAGATAAAATAGGGGAAGCTTGCGCTTTATTCCCAAAAATGAACCTGGAAAAGGAGTGGTCGTCTTATACTCAGGTCGTCTTATATTCAGGTCGTCTTATATTCGGGCCGATACGGTATATAACCAAACTTCAAGGAATTTCATAATAGCAGAATCAATACGACAACTAGAAAAAAACACTGAGAGAAAAGGTGCATTTTTAATTGGGTTTTGAAGGAACCAAAAGAGGAAGCATTGCGAATATTCTGAAAGAGGGGATTCCGTAGTTTGAGAGCGACAACACTAAACGATCTACCACCCACTGAAAGCAGTCGAAAACTGGGGACTTTAAGCAAGCATGTACGAACAACAAACTGTTTAATTCTGAAGAGAGTTTAATTTATTACATACATATATATGTATATGTATAAAAATGTAAAAGTGGACCTCAGAAAAGTGTGTAATATGTTTTTTTTTTATCACATGCAAGCAGAGCAAGTGTAAAAAAAAGAGAAAAATAGAACAAGTTCATTCATTTCACTGTGGTAAAATGCCTCAGGAGGCATAGATGTTTGAGTTTATTAAAGTTCAGAGAGGATTGTGTAAGGCTGGACTGGAAAGACAAGTCCAAGCAAAAAAAAAAACTGGGTGAGAAATTTGCTGTGGAATTTCAAGCATTAGAGTCAAAATTATATGCGTAGGTACTCAAAGGGGCATAACAAGGTTCTCATGCTCAAGCAAAGAGCATGAAGAAGGTTATAGTCTGAGTTTACACTGCATAAGAGTTGGTAGTCTCTATTAGTTCCATTGTCTTCCAACTGTACTGTACTAAACATCAGAGACGTGCCACCATAGGACTGTGTCTAATTGACCAGCCCAGTTGTCTTCCAGTTCATCTACTCAAAACATGCCACAAATTTGATGCAGAAACTCTCCGACAACCATCTTGATTTGTGTAGGACAAAATGAACAGAGAAACTCTGCATCTTCAGGAAAAGGGAAGTGCTGCAGAAGGGCATTAAAGTCACTTCAGGCGAAACTATTGATTTAAAAAGTCTGCACCATCACTGAATTGTAAATATAGACATTCAGGGGTTGTGATGTCTAAAACACAACCATCAGCTATTTTATACACTGCTCAAGACAACGGGTGAACTACACATGTCTTCTGAACTTTTCTATGTAAGGTAATCATGATCACATCTAGTAAAAAAAAATCTAAAGGAAAATAGTTTTTCTTTGGATTCTATTTGGCTCTAAGATAAGATATGTTTATAAGTATATACAGAGTGGATGTATATGTAGAAATGAGAATGCTGTAGATACACACACACACACACACACACACACACAGGTGCACAATGGAGTGACAGGCCTTGGCAGTAGCTTAGTGTTAGATATACACCAGAAAAATTGCACATTTTAAAACTGCACATTCTAAATAGCACATTCTGCCCAGCAGTTTCACCCAAACATTGCACATGTTGTATCAGAAACACTTAGTAATATTGTAATATTGCACATAGCTACCCTGGTGTATTGTATGTGTGTGTGTGTCTGTCTGCATGTGTGTGGTCATCTGAAAGTTCTTTGTTGTTGAGTCTGACAGCGTTTGGAAGGAAAGACCTGCGGAATCTCTCCATCCCATATCGTGGGTGCAGCAGCCTGCCACTGAAGGAGCTGCTCAGTGCTGTCAGAGTCTCCTGCATGTTGTAGGAGATGTTCTCCAACAGGGACGACAGCTTAGCAACCATTCTCCTGTCACTCACCACCTCCACTGGGTCCTTAGGGCATCCTAGAACAGAGCTGACCCTACGGGGTAAACAACTCCAGTGTTGTAATGCAGGTGTCCAGCAGAGATTATTTCTGTGTCAAGCACTCCTGGTTTACCTCATCTGTTTACAGTGTTGGGAGTAACGAGTTACAAAAGTAACGAGTTACTGTAATCCATTGCTTTTTGCTGTAATGTGGTAATGTAAGGCATTACAGAAATATTTTACTCAGTACAATTGTCAGTAATGTGGGTTACAATGTGTTTTTAACCCAGAATGAAGTGTTGTTTTTTTTCTTCAGAGAAATCAGCAGAGGAGAAACATCCGGGCAAATTGTTTAACTTCTTGTAGTCAGACAGAACAGAGAAATGAGTGAACCTGCAACTGATCTAATGTTGGATAGAACTGTTTTTAACCATAAGCCTAGCTCAGTCAGATACTACATCACAGAGATGGGGACTCGAGTCTGAGACTGGGACTCGAGTCGCACTTAAGTCGCACAAACAAAGACTTGTGACTTCACTTTAGACTTGCCCTCAACGACTTGAGACTTGACTCGGACTTAGGTGTTGTGACTCGTGAGTCATAACTCGTAAACAATTCATTTCATGGAATTATTTATTTATATCTCACACTCTTATAGTCACACGTGAACACAGCACAGCACAGATTGTGAACAATGTAACATTCTTTCTCCGCATTTAATCTATTCACCAAGTGAAGTGCAGGGCTGCCACCAACACAGTGCCCAGGGAGCATTGTGTGGGGATGGGACCTTGCTTAAGGGTACCTCAGTGGTGTCACTAGCGGTCCTGGGATTTAAACCCACAACCTTCTGATCACAGGCACTAGCCACCCCAAATAAGGAAGGCTTCACGATTTTGTATATCATCCTTGTGCCATGCTAATCTTCTCTTAATCACAAAACTACTGAGAAACACTGTTTCACCAGGCAATTCATTCACACTATTCTGTGCAGTAGTTTCTGTGAGGTAGCTTTTGGAGGCACTAAATATTTGACACATCTGGTTCTTATCACCACTCTGAGTGACTTAGTTTACATCAGAATCATTGCTGAACAATTGGTTCATTTATATTTTTATTGTTTAAAATGTTCTCAAGACATTTACTCAGATTTTAACTGGTGCTACAAAAGGATGCCCCTACAATATAAAGCTATATTCGTTTATATTTTCTCTCTTGAAAATAATTGAAATAATGAGCCATCTGTCTTTCTGCTAAAGGCCAAAACAGATACAGTCCTCTTCTGTTGATGATTTTTTTTTAAACAGTGAGTGATGAACCACAATAGTGTGTTCATGTCTCTTGCAATGTAAAAGTATACAAGGAAAGTCCAGTTATGGGAAGATGAGAAAATGTTTGAAAGAATGTGCTATGAAGAAACTAATACATGGGAAATTAATACACATTAATTAACTTGATATAGACATTGTATATGTAGTAAACAATCTTGATTTTCTGATTCTATTGATTGTTTCTGATATACTAATGATTCTAATGAATTTTTTGTTTTTGTATTATTTTGATCCAGGGAGGAATGTGAGATTTCTTCAAAATGTTCTTAATGTTCTTTACAAGCTTCATTCTAGTATGAGAGATAGGTATGCTTTGAATGTGCCATGTATGAGAAGTTTCTTAGACAAAATAGCATGAGGGGGAACTGTCCTCGGCCAGTCATTTAGCAACAAATCCACCTCTGAATGGTGTTCACTTCTAGAGAACAATATTTAATGTTCAAAATGAGAAAAAGAGATGCCATTCTCTTCATAACTCAGCTTTCTGGAAAGGATTGGATAAAATGTTCAAACACTGACATCTAGTGGAGGCCAAACCTTATTACACCAGGAGGGGTGGTCTAAAAGAACTAATTAGACTAAGCTCCATTGCTAAACGAAATGAGAAAACATTTACTTTATTGGACACATCTCTTAATTACTGAATTCAGGTGGACCCTTGCTTCCAGTAAAGAGTTTAATCCTAAAGGGGACATATTATGCAAAACTCATTTTTTAAAAAACCTTATAATGGGTCTATGGGCTAAACAAAACATGTTCATGAAGTTCTTTGAAAAAAATCACTCTCAAATAAAGAGATTTCACCAGGTTTATTCTTCACAGTTTCAGTCCCGTTCAAAACACGCCGTTTCACGGCTCTATCCCTTTCCTGAGCTGTTGCTGGCCACGCCCATGCTCCACCCACCCCTTACGCTGCTCCGAACAAAAATAAACTTAACTGCCATAGAAACACAAGTCATTATTTGAAAGTACTTGCATCTCCCTCATCTGCTTACTTGTCACAGACAGTGTGCAGATCCCCCACAACGCTGAAGTTATTTCCTTATTCACAGCTCATTATTAGAATTTTCTGTTCCACCTTCAAAAGTATTTAAACCAAAATTGAAAATGAAATGGAGCAACGCAGTCCTTCTGTTTTCTTTGTCTGGGAGAAAGTGGAGGGATCTGTGCGGTTCTTTGCAGCAACAACACAACACTTCATAAGATAGACTTTATTTATCCCACTTGTGGGAAATTCACACGTTACAGCAGCAAGTGACCAAAATAGTAAATAAAAAAAATAGAAATAAAATAATATAATATAGAAAGGCACAGAAAGTAACAAAGTGACAAAGTTAAAGTGCAGCACTCAGCATTTGAAAAACAAGTGACCAGAAAAGTCCAAAGTCCAAAACATTTTCCGGTTTATGGTTGGGTCAGTTTGGTGTTGTACAGTCTGATGGCTGTTGGAATAAATGACCTGCGGTAGCGCTC
>JBBPCY010068041.1:0-12196 GCA_037974405.1 Brachyalestes nurse
TTGCACTTTGGGGTTCGTCGTGTGTGTGTGTTTTCTGTTTTGGAAAAGCATCGGCCACCGTGCCTGTTTTGGTTTGCGTTTTGTTTCTGTTTGTAAATAAAAAGCATCACAAAGAATGGAAACTGTCTGCCTCTGTGCCTCCTGCACAAACGCACCACGCCGACTCGTGACAGCTCTTATCCTGTCTTGGTCAATACTGGTGTTGCAGCATTTTGGATCTAGGGTTTTCTTAGCTAGATCAGTATGGAGAGCATTACAGTAATCGAGTCTACTAGTAATAAAGGCATGCATAAGTTTCTCAGTATCTGCCTGGGAGAGAATATTATAGATAGATAGATAGATAGATAGATAGATAGATAGATAGATAGATAGATAGATAGATAGATAGATATAGAGAGAGAGAGAGTTCTCTCTGTCTTAGTAATATCCTGTGACATTAATGTGAATAAATGATTGTATTAGCTGCTGCTGTATTAGTTTAAACTCACAAAACAGGTCTAACATGGTCAGTGTCCTCAGACAACTCAGTTCCTCCCTGACTGGTTCATTGCCTGAGCTTGATGCCGGACCAAGCTGACCCCACATTAAATTCAGTCATGAGACCAAAAATGAGCCAAAAGAGATTCCAGAAATGTGTTGGGGGTTTTGAAGGGCTAAAGTTGAGGTTGATTTAAGTTGATAACATCTCACTCATCTTCCTCAACATCTGCCATATTTTATATGATAAGCTAAAACCGTCTCTGTTATGATGTGAGTTAAGGCCGTGCAAACCCGATGAAGCATATCTTGGTTATTCTACTGAAATTGACACAATGCTGAGGCATCAACCATTGATCTAACATTGTTATAAATTCTTTCACAAGAATGAGTAATCAACAACAATTTTAATTACTTGATTTCGATTATGACTGTTGTTGAATTATATCTTATGTAAGTGTAAAGTGACCATTTGTCATACACCACTAGCAGTCCTGGGATTCAAACCCATGACCTTCTGATCACAGGGCCAAATCCCTAACCTCACAACCCTTATGAAGATACATACAAATGATAACAATTCATAAAAGATTATTCTTAAATAAAATTATATGAAGGGGGCTGGGGAGGGGGCGGGTGGTATGTTGGTAAAGGCACAAAAACAGCCTGGTCTGTTTGCATAATAGCAATAGTTATAGTTATAACAGCAAGACATAAATGAAAAACATTCCTGCAAAAGTACAAACTGTGTAGTGAAGAGCTTGCTGAATTCATTTTTAACCTTGCTTTTCATCCTCTTTCTACATTAAAATAAATCCAATTATCTGCATCCCTGCTCAACACTAACAGTGGGAGAGCGTTCCTGGTGGTCTGAGACTGGACCTCACCTGAGCAGAGGCCCAGAGGTCAGTGTTCTGGAGGGTTTGAAGACAAGCTTAGCTGGAGCTTAGCATTCTCCTGGTGCATTGGACTTTCCTCATCTAATCAAGCCGTAGAAGTGCCCTGTACTGTCTGAGATCAAACAACATCCGTACACACTATTTCTTCCCTCTATCCTTTGATTTGCCTTCCTGGGGTGGGAGGACAGGATACACCAGGCTTGTTCCGTCATAGCATGATGATCTCATTATTCGTTTTGTGCAGACCGCTCATCACACATCATGCAACTCAAACTGTGTCAAGCTGTTAAGTAATCTCAGACCTGCTTAAATGCTTTATAACTCTGTATGACATCCTAGCTATTATGAACAAAAATATGTTACATTTACGGGGAGCACCCATCTTGAAGCATAATATTTTCATTGTACATTTGTCCGAGTCTGAGGTTGGACAAATGTACAATCAAATGTACATGTGTACAAATCTATTCATGCTGGTAGAGAAAAGGGTCTTCTCCAAACTGTGTTCACAAGGTTGGAAGCATGGCGTTGTCCAAATTGTCTTGGTATGCTGAAGCATTAAGATTGTCCTTCACTGGAAGCAAGGGGCCTAGCCCAAACCCTGAAAAACAGGTGTGTCCCAATATTTTTGCCCGTATTGTATATAAAATGACACAGCAGAGGGTGTGATGCTGTTCTGGTTAGAAATGAAAGACTGGATGCCCAAAGCAAAGTAAAAGAATAACAGCGACCTCAGAAACGCAAACACCTCCACAAAGCATGACACAAGTCATGCACTGATAAAAAATGTGTCACGAAATCTTTTTCCAATTGGTAATCATCTGATTTTCCACAATGGCTAATGATGTTTTCCCCAGCGTGCAACGATTCTGAATAATGGGTTAGTCTTTTTCTTTGCCTGACACATCTTCACACAGAACCCATATAACCTCTTTCTTCCTCTTCTGTATTTCTCTGTTCCATTTCTCTTTGGTATAAGTGAGATAAATGGTTTCTTCCCTCAACTTAAAGTAAAATGCATTCTTGTTTGGGTTCACTGCACAGATAAGAGTGGTTCAGTTAGGAATTTAATTAAATGTATGTGATTTCTGTTCATACATTCTACACTGGAATATCGTGGATTGAGAGCTGTGGTATCAGCAGTAGAATATTTGAGATTGTGTGTTATCGAGAACTGTGACTTGGTCACAGTAAAATATCTGGGGTTTTCACCTAAACACTTAATCTGAATAAATAACTGGAGCAAGAATAGCAAGTGCACATGCAAGTGCACAGGCAACACTTGCGAAATGTAATTAAGCAGTTAACATCCTATCATGTCCTATGGCTTGAATGAAAATGCTGGCAAGGCTTAGGTGATCTTGGGTCAAGGAGGCTAGAAGAAAAAAGTAATTTTCAATGAGGTTTATTACTGAGGCACAGCCATGAGCTTCAGTCACAAAGACTACTCAAATGAGCTAATGTTTCAGTAGGAGTAGTGACTAAAGTGATGTTTGCATTTAGATATGTGGAAAAAACATCAGTAAATAGGGTTGGAAAATGTTGTTGAAACAATTTGCACATTCAGTGAACATGATGCTTGTGCATTAGTGTGATGTAATGTGAAAAAACAGAAGAGCAGCTGTTCTTCAGGTGACTGACTGTCAATGCATGACGTGATCAGACTGTATCTGCAAGAACTATCCATCCACAACTACACGATATGGACAAAAGTATGGGGATGCCTGACCATGACACCAACTGGGACTTTAATGACATTGCATTCAAATACATAGACTTTAATATGGAGGTAATATTAAATAGCATACACTGTTGTGCATAGATCCTCATTACGAAGAACATTTGTTCACTAATCTACAAAAATGGATCTGATCTAAATATCATTCACCATATCCCCCATAAGTTGGTGCATGTATGTGTGGCATACATCAAGATAACAGGATAGGCCTGAGTGCTTGGCCCCTGCACTGAGGTGGTCCAGTGGATCTGTTGGGGTGTATTTTGCTAGAGTGGTTTGGGTCCATTTATCCCCTTTCTTTGAAGAGGAGCTACAGGTCAGGTTATTCTGGCTGCCCTTTATCCTATGGTGAAACATTCCTGTCCTGAAGAGAGGGGTCTTTTCTATTGATGACACTGCCCCCATCCACAGGGCGCAAGGGATCACTGAATAGTTTAATGATGAAAATGATGTGTCACATGCAATGGCCATTGCAGTCACCAGATCTCATTTCAACTGAATGAGAGTTCTTTCCATGGACATCATCAAAACACCAACGAGGGGGTGTTTTTAATATATATAAATTTGTATTATTATAGCTTTTAGTAAAGTGACCATTGTGGTGACTTTACAGTCAGTAGTCAGCAGCAAACTGACACAGGTATGGTGAAATAAGTGTCTCATAAGATAACAAAACACTTTATTAGTCCCACAGATGGGAAATTTGCGTTGTTACAGCAGCAAAGCAGAGGAAACAAAGAAACAAAGTAGAAACCGCATAACCAACAGAATAATAAAAAAAGTACACTATAAAATATCAAATGAATATTAGGTGAAGTTTGTTTGTATGTATATGAATATTGGCCACAAAGCATAAGAGCTGCATTAAGCTTAATTAAGGATATAAGGGAGTATATATTTAAAAAAATTATATATATATATATATATATATAAAATATAAAAGGCAAAAAAGGTTAAAAATGTACAAATGAGTACACATTATTTGTTGGTTCAAAAAAGCAAAACTAATGTTCACTATGAGGGGTGAGCCGATCCTATAGTATCGGGCTGAAATCCATCAGAAAAACTACATTATGTAAATTCTTAACTAAACTTTGAGCAGCAAGGCTAGATCTCAAATGGCTCCCTACTCGCTACATAATTAACATACAGGCTTCTGCTCCAACAGTGCATAAGATGTCTAACAAAGAGCCACTGGTGATTCAGCTTCTGGTGACTTGTAGCTTTCACTATGGACAAACTGTGCACTGGTGTTGAAACTGAAACTTTACACTTATAGAGCACATTCTAGAGGAAGTAGGGAGATGTTTTGGTTTCAAAGTATGTCCAGATGAATGTATTATTCACAACTTTTAGCCACTGAAGAGTTGGGAAAAGATGGCCTTGGACGGGTATCGCATTCATCAGATACTCAGCGGATCAGTATCAGTATCGGATATGGAAAAGTGGTATTGTGCCGCCCCTACTGACAACAAAAAACATATTTTAGCCTTTGTTGTCATGTCAACATGCATCAGCACTCAAACTCAGGTGCTTAAACCACCTTTGTGCTAAAAGAGTTTCAGTAGTTGCTTTGAACTATAGTTCATAGCAAAGAAAACTGTCAAATTGTTAATTATTATTTAGGCAAAACCTGCTCTTCATACCAACGAAGACACTTTGATGAACAGTAAGCTGAGCGTTGAAGCAAAATATTCTTGAAGTTTTATCAAAAAGCTGTGTCATGTCAACAAACCCTTTACTTGTTTAATTTGCTTTGTTTAAAAGTCAAAGTAAAAACATTTCAATTTCAAAAGATGGCCTAGACTCTCCAAAACTTTCAGCATGATATCTCAGCTAAGTGCATTGGAAGATGTTTTATTGTTGTTAAAATGGTGCATTTTTTTTTTTTTTTAAATTTGAAGGCAAAAGATGAAATAGCGAGCTTGAATCACACCGCTCCATGAGTGCTCAGGTGTAATGCTCAGTCCAAATCCAGTTCTTTCATCTGAGCTAACAGGGTTTAAAGGCAGAAGACTAAAGCCTTTGGTCATTCAGATCTGGCTTTAATGGCGCTTCTCCACTGTTCTTTCTTCTGCACGTTTGAAGTGCATTTGTCAGTGAGCCCTGAGTCTGGGGTCAGCACAGACTCTGGACATGAAGGGTTTTTGTACAGGGTTAGTGATGCACACACAGGTAAACTCGCTTTGATCCTCATTCTGCGAAATCATCAGAACATTCTGGAAAGCAAGAATTGGTCTTGCTTTAGAGGGCTTGTGGAAAATAAATGGAGCGCTCTGTGTCTGAGACATGTTGTAAAGATTTTGCAAAACACACAAATGTGACTGTGCATATCAGCTGATCATATCAGTGCATCAAGACATTAGAAATCAGTAAATAAGGAATATATAAATAATTAAGTTGCTTGGCCACCATGGCCTAATGGTGTGGCCAAGCTAAAATGTTTGATAGACTTGTTTACCTAAATTATCCTGTCAAGAATATTATTATAATTTGCATCAGCCTCATCAGCTTGACAGAATTCACAATTTTGTATCTTTTTCAGGTTTTGTTCATCAATGTTTATCATCACAGTACCCAACATCCATTATACAAGTACCATAAAACCACTTGGGAATCCCGGTAGTGCCAGCCAATCCTGACGAGCCACTGGGCTATGGTCTAATAAATCCAACCAAACTAACAACTGTCAAGAAAAGGAAAGAACGCAGCAATTACATCTTTACCAGAGATTTTAGCCTTTGAACCAAAGAAAAGAAGATGAATTAAGGTGCATACTGACAAGTCATTTGATGACTGATCTTAGGTCAGAGATCTCCAAAATGGCTAAATATAGTGGTGAAATTTTGTTTATTCTTAGAGAAAGTCACACCGTGTCCTAAACAAAGAGCTAGATGTGGTTTGACTTAGTTGAGAGTTATGGGCATGGTTTCATTGTTTTGGTCATGGGTGATGAATGACTTCTTTGTTAGCAGCTTCATTTCTACACTATAGAAGCTAAATTTGGACACCAAACCTGTTCTTGCTGATGGACTGTATCTAAAGTGAGTGGGAAAGTGAGTGTAAATGGGATTTTCCAATTACCTATTCCTTTAAATTCCTTTCTACAAAGTTACCACTTCAACAGTGTTTTGACAGTGTCAATAAGCATCATATAAGCCAGTCTACTGTGTTGCTGAATATGTCACCTCTAAGCCCTCTTTTCAAAGTCAAAAATCTGTCAATGCACTACTTTCAGTGGTTGTGTTTAAGCAGAATTAAAATCTCCATGCTGCAATGGAATATGTGTTGGGTGTTTTATGGAATGAATCTGAGGAATTCTTCAAAATGGCATGACAAAACAGGCATGCCGTAATTGCATCATTCAGAGGTGACCACACAGACAGTGTTGTTTTACAGTAACCTCCCTTGGGAGGGAGCACTCTGTAGTGTTTTCCCACAGCAAGGCGTAAACCTGCGGTGTACTGATTTGCGAGCTAAAGGTCAGCCGTAGCTCAGCTTTTTTCCACTACAACAAGAGGAAGCAAATGTACTAGCTTTGATTATCAGCTGTCACACATTAGCCTACACATTAGGCTACCAGACATATTAAAACACACCACACTTAATCATGTCTGGGCATTACACTTCACTATTTGCACTAGTTGATGCAGTTTGTGTTAACCTGTCCTCTAGCCCCAGAGTTGGTCAGAGTTTGTACTTCTCCCACATTTACAAAATATGGACAAAAGTATTGGGACGCCTGACCATTACACCAACATGGACGTATAATGACATTGCATTCAAATACATAGACTTTAATATGGAGTTGGTCCTCCTTTGCAGCTAGAACAGCTTCCACTTTTCTTGGAAGGCTTTCCACAAGATTTTGTGCCCATTCATTCTGTAGAGTATTTATGCGCTCAGGCACCGATGTTGGATGAGAAGGCCTGGCTCACAATCTCTGCTCCAGTTCATCCCAAAGGTGTTGGATGGGGTTGAGGTCAGGGCTCTGTGTGGGCCAGGCAAGTTCTTCCAAACTGAACTCATCCAACCATGTCTTTATGAACAGTGCCACTGGGGCACAGTCATGGAGTAGAAAAGGAATTACCGGAATTAAGGGGTCTAACCCAAAGCCTGGAAAACAGGTGTATAGCGTACCATCCCACTACCGTGTCAGTGTCACTGATGTGCTGAGAATGATCCACCACTTATCTCAGCTAATAATATTAGTGGTCCTTTTGTGGTCCCTTTCCAGTGATGAACAGGACTGATAAACTATGTAGGAACACCACATATTTAAAATGTGTTCAGAATTTAAAGATGTGTGCATTGCTATACATGTATAATAATAATAATAATAATAATAATGATGATGATAATTGTAAGATTTAAAAAAGATGTCATATGTATTATCTAGTGAATAAAAACATGTATATTGAAGACATCACATATACATTTAAATATTCATTTTATTTTTATATACTTTATTCCTCACTTTGTATTCATGCTGACTGGAATCTTTGTAGATGACAGTGATGATCATCTTTGCTTTAATGGCTCTGCTATTCAACACACAGAAAGGAAAAAGCTCAGCTCAAACACTAGAGGGTGCTGCATTGATGGGACAACATAACTCAAACGTTTTACTGAGGATCGCTCTCACAGAATCTTTAGTGATTCTGAAAAGAGAATACATTTTTGTCTTTCAGAAGACAATACACACTGAGACTTATTCAGACTAAAGACAGATTAAGCTGCTTCCGCATTTTATTCCACTGTCTGTTGTTCGTAATAAACCCAAATACTTTTGATGTGTAAATATTATTTTACGAACGTGGAAGACCACCTGCATTGCATTCTTCTACATCAAACAGTGAGCTGTCAGGTCGCAAAAAAGTCAACACATACCTGATGGATACTGATATTGTTGTTCTTCCTATAACATCCTTCAGATACTGACAGGAAAACAAGCTTGTATCCTTTAAAGCTGGATCGAATACATCTTTAAAGGACAGAAGAGACTATGACTGAAAATGAAAAAAAATGAAGGGGTTATCTTAGGAGTATGAAAGTTTAGAGATGGATGGATGAATGATGAATGAATAAAAAGATAATGATTAGATAGATAGATCTAGGTTTCTTTTTTGTAATGTAAAAAATAACTTTTCATATAAAGACTTTTACTATAAATAAAACATATTAGTATTAAACTTACACTGAGTTGCCAGTTTATTCATTACTCTCATCTTGTCCTGGCATTTGTTGGCCATTTTCTCAGAAACACCTGCCAATAGATACATTTTAAATTGTAGTTTTGCAATTACAGACTGTAGCCCATTGTGCCGTCTTCATCAATGTAAAGGGACCACCATAGAACAGCTGATATTTGGCTGGTGGGACATTCTCAGCACAGCAGTGACACTGACATCGTGGTGGAATTACAGTGTGTGTGGTCCAGGTATGGGTGTGATAGAAGTGTTGCTGGGACTTTTAGACACTGTAATATTTGGTATTTATCAGCAGTGGTCCCTCTCCTGATGGAGGTTATCTGGAAAAGTGTCGGAAGCTGTAGGGCGTCCTCTGGGACGGTATGTGTTGGGCATGTTTTCCATAAACTGGGCCGTTCCTAGGCTGTTCCAAAGCATGCCATGGAAAACTGACCACCTGCAGGGCAGCCTGCCCACACACTGTCAGTCACACAGTGCTCTAGGGGTAACAGGGCAGTGGTTTGAAAAAATATTCTCAGAATCAGAAATGATTGAATCAGGTTTAATGAGTTGTTGCTACAAACTGCTTACTGGTCTTCATAGTATTCTTATCATCAGGTCAATTTATCATAATTTTTAAATGTACCTCAAGCCAATCAAATCTTTTGTTTTATAAAAAAATCTTCTGTAACAGTTTCAAACCATGTCTATTAGAGACAGGCCTTTATTTGGGCCATTAAATACACATATAAAAAAAAAATTAAAAAAAACACACTTCTGACACAATGGTCATTTCTCCAAGCATTCCCTGGGGATTCTAGTAGAATGTTAATGTTCTCAACCTTTTTTGTGCCACGAATCAGTTTTATATAAAACAATATTTTTGCAAACCGTTATAGATGTTTGTTTTTTTACTCATTTTTGCTAGCTTGTGGGTGTCACATCCCCAGTCAGCAGCTAGAGGCCGCTGCTGTTTAAGGACTTTTATGTTGACTGGGGGTGTGGCCTCATCCCTGGCCAGGGAGACCAGTAAGAGCTCTCGGCTGGCCAGGGATGTAGGCCCAATAATTATCAAATGTTTTGTATTTTGAGTTCATATTATAAAGGTTGTGTTCCGTTCAGGATTCCCCTTTGTTTGTGTTTTTCGGCCATCATGCCCCATTTACTTTGTATTATTATAAATAAAGAAACAAAGAAAAATGGACGTCTGTGTTTGCGCCTCCTTTCCTGGACGGGCACAGCCCATTGTTACAGTGGGCTAAATTTTTTATGTGCCGTATCACGTGACCAAGATGAGTGTTTTTTCAAAATAAAAGATCTTTCAGACTTTGATAATCAATAAAATATTTTTTATTCAGACTTTCTGTGCAGCCAGGTACCAAATGACTCACAGACTGATACCAGTCTGCGGCCCGGTGTTTGGGGACCTCTGTCCTAGAGGACCATGAGGGTTTCCAGTGTGGGGAATCGTGATTCAGATGACTATTTTGAACATAGCAAGTGCTCTTGATTGCTTTGCTCTGGTGTTCAGTTGGAGTTGTAATGGAGCAAATGTATGAATCCCATAGGATTGCTTTAGGAAATTACTGTCTAGACTCATAGGGAGTGTTCTGTAAGCCCCGGAGGCCCTCGTCAAGGCCTCCGTAGACTTTAATCAGCATTTGTAAAATACATTTTGTTTGCTTCTAGATAATTTTGTTTGTTATACTGCAGGCATGGATAGAAATGTATTGTTCAGGCTGCATGGACTGTCTTACTTCAGAAAACAGGAAGAATGTGGCTACATGACACTGCTCCTCTGGCGTTAAGCTAAGACAGAAACTCTTTCTTTTTCGCTCTTGTGCAACCTGTGGCGTATCTGAGCCTGTGCTGGGGGCTGTGTGTGCTCTATCAGGCTGATCTGCTGTAGCGCCGTGAGCGGAAGGCTGCGATAAGCGACAGGGTTGAGTGACTCTGGAGCTGTCACTGGCATACACGCTCTCACTCAGTTTCCAACACACCCCAACATTGCCCGTATTAGAGCTGGATTAGTTTTACCTGGGGAATATTGTAATCAGTGCTCAGACTGTAAAAATGGCAAGAAGAATGGTGAGTTCAAACGACTAAAGAGGGGTTTCAAACGGGGGGATGGTTATGAAGTGTGGCTGTAGTTTTTTTTTGAGTAGGAAATGATAACAGATATCTTAAGCATAGTCACATGAAGATGATGATATGAAGTGTAAATCTTTTTGATGTCATTTTATTATGAAAATGTATTGTACTTTGAATATACTTTACTTTACTTTGCTTTGAATTACTTTATATACTTTGTATATATATATATATATATATATATACACTTGTGTCATGGCTTTCAAATACATAGACTTTAATATGGAGGTGGTCCCCCCTTTGAAGTTATAACAGCTTCCACTCTACTTGGAAGGCTTTCGACAAGAATTTGGAGTTTCTGTGGGTATTTGTGCCCATTCATTCTGTAGAGCATTTATAAGGTCCAGCACTGATGCTGGATGAGAAGGCCTGACAATTTCCATTCCATTTCATTCCAATGGTTCTTCCTCAAACTGTGTCCACAAAGTTGGAAGCATGGCGCTGTCCAAAATGTCTTGGTATGTTGAAGCATTACATCCCTTACACATATTTACCAAGTTAAAATAAAGGGCCAATTAATTAATGTCAAAATTAGTTAAAGTACAAACAAACAGTAACATTTTGTGCACAAGTAACTTGGCCAATTACATGCTGGCTAGCTAACAACCAATAAGAGTTAGCACAAGCTAAAAGTAACTTCTTTTTCAGAAAGTGAGAGTTAGGTAGGTTGAATGATTTCTTAACCTTAAGTAACTGGGAAGGGTGTAGGACAGAAACACTGCATTACTTTTAGGTCATGCACTTTTTCAAACATCTGATCTTTGCCCACACTCATTTTACATGAGGGTCATGAAGGTGAAGTGATGAGTGTGAGGGCTTATAGTGGGATTTGAGACACATCCTCAGCTGGACTATCTTTCTCTTCTAGGCCCTTGTACAGTCTCTGTGTGGAGTGGTATAAGAAGTTCTAGTAGTTCAGTGTTTGAAGAGATTATGGAGGATATCTGGCTTTTGTTTGATGTGTTGTTGTATTGTGTTGCATTGTTTTGTTATAAACACAGAGCGTACTCATAAGGAAAAACTTTTTATCACTTCTTGAGGCTTGTAATCTTATGCTGACAGGCTGCTGATACACTTCTAAAAAAGTCCACTTTTTATGAAACTGTCTCAAAATCCAAGCATAAACTCAATAACACAATTTACAGAGGTGCGCACATAGCTGACGCAGCTGTTCATTTATACATACTCAACATAATGCCGATAGTACTCTATTTTCATGTCTGCAGGAACAGGTCTCCAAATTACAAATCATTCAACAAAATTATATAACATTATTATGCCATAAACTGTAAGAACTCAGTTTTTTATTTTTGATATTTAAACGTATTAACTAGCTATTTCAATAGTAGCTGTCTACCAGGCTTTTGGAGGGTCAGGAGGTGGGTCCATAGTTGATTATGATGACATTATAAAGGACATTTCAAATTTACAGCACACTTTGAGTTTCTAATTAAAATTCAGAAACAATAGTCAAAGTTCCATGGTATATCTGATTATTGAGCAATATTAAACAATGCAACATGTACCAAAAATCTCATGAGCACAAACATAAAAATGCCATATCTTTACAGAGGACAGATAAAAATGGGCTTCTGTGGGAGAATTTTGACACAAACTTCGCACTACCACCACCATGTTTTACTGTTGGTATGGTGATATAATTGTGGAATGCAGTGTTAGCTTGGAATAGGACCCCTGTCCTCCAAAAAGTTCCTCTTTTGCCATATTCCATAGTACTTGGG
>JBBPCY010068062.1:0-12195 GCA_037974405.1 Brachyalestes nurse
GCAAATGGCGGGAAAAGTCGGGAGCGCAGAAAAAATCTTGCTGTAAGACGATTTAGAAATTGTGCATATTCACATTGTGATTTCGATACGATTTCGATTAATTGCTCAGCCCTACCAGGCAGTATACCGGTTCAAAAACCTATACATTTTTCTTATACCACGATACCAGTAAATAGCCTAAACAATGTTCGGAAAGAGGCAAAGCTGGAAAAGGTTGAGGGGGGACTACTAAACATGGGCCGCGAAAGTTCAGAAACGGTAGATATAGCTGATGCTGGAGTTGAAAATAATGACACACAAGAACTTTTTGCCGAAAAAAGGAGCCACGACTATTGTCTGGAGATATTTTGGATTTAAAAGATCAGACGTAGACCAACAAAATAATTATTACAAAGGCTGTCAAGCTAAAGTTGTGGCAACACAAGCAATTTGTTTGTACCACCTTAGCCGTAAACTTGCTTTGGAGTACCAAGAATGTATGCAACTAAGATCGGCACCCTCCAAAACACAAACTGGAAAGCTACAGGACACTCCAGTCAAATATCACGCGTTTGCAACAAAAAATGCAAGCAGTGGATCAAGATAACCAATGCCATCACACACCATATAGCCAAAGACATGGTTCCAGTAAGTACTGTGGAGAAAAGTACTCTATTTTTTTCTTGTCCAGAATTTGTAATGGCTGAAATTTCCTTAAGTGCCTTGTCCATTATGTTAAAATGTGTGAATACTGTTCAATATTACTGGATACTTGAACTGCTATTCAATAACTTGCAATCCCTGAATACTGTGTAATGTATCTAGACTTAAAGCAATTATATTATTACTGGAAGTTGACTTAATTTTTCAAAATTATTTATTTGTTTAAATATTTATATTTTAATGGAGGTAACGTTGTATTAAAAAGTCACTTTAATGTTCCAGGGGACAGAGATTGTTAACTTTAACAGATTTACAAATGATGTTTACTACTTTTCAAACACTTGTTCAGTGCAATATACCTTTTGATAAGCACCTCTGGATACTTTACTAAGTCTAAATACCTGTTTGGATGCTTGAAAATATGTCATGAAAAGTATAGTTTTGCCATATCTTAAGAGTATAAAACTACGGTCGCCCGAGGGCCATGATAAACGATAAACACATTGTTGACAAACAGGCTGATTGATGTGTGCCATAATAAAAACACGAAACACTGAGTGGTTGTTTTCACGAGTCATTTCTCCAGTGTTTATAAATGTCACAATTAAAAGAACGCATTTCCTCAGATTTCAGTCTGTAATCAGTCTATAATTAATCTGCCGTCCGCGAGCGTCTCGTTTAAAGTGTCGTCGCAATTAATTAGATGTGAAATTACAAACCAACTCAATCTGGAGACGGCAAGACGCCATCCTGTAAACCCCCCCTCCCCCGGGGTTCTGAGAACAAAATAGAGAGAAACCAGTGAGAAATGGAGAAATAGGGGAGAAGCTGGTAAGAAACAGGTAAGAGAAAGATGAAAACAGGAGAAACAGGTGAGAAAAAAAGGAGAAAAAAAAAACACCACAAGCCTTCACTTCCTGTTCTCACCTCCACACTTTGCCCTGTAGCCACACACCATCCCCCTTATGACACCTTACCACCCAGGGCTTCAAAAACAGGATTTTGCTGACAGTTTTTGACAGTAAATACAGAAGGATTGCTTGTTGTGGTCATAAAATATAGTAAGGTTGTTATGGAAGGTTTACACTTACGTGTCTGATAGAAAAATACACACAGTAGTTGATCAGTAGTTTAAAAATGTATTTCCAAAACGAACTACAAAAATCTGATCTGAAGTTATATTGCCCCCTATGCTTCCTGTTGTGTATTACAGTCTGTCACAATGACCGTATGGATTATATGAACACTATAGATCATTAAAGAGTTCTTTTAAGTAAACATTATAGAAGCTTTTGTTGTTGACATCACAGACACCTATGTGAGTTTGTCCCCTAATCATTACAAATGTGTGTGTGTACATTACATGCATATATACACAGTAAACCCCCGCTTATCGCGTTACATTTCAAGAGCACATGCGTATGCTGTGATGTGGTAAAAAAAAGCCTAAAAATGACTATTTTTACAGCGTAAACCCTAAACGTGCCCCAAAATATGCTCCCAAAACACTTTAATTTCATATTAAACTCAGCTTAATGCATTACCTTACATTACCAAAACACAAGAGCACTCGAGATCCACGAGTAAAATTCTGGACTTTAATTTAATTGTATTGTCAATTTTTGTACCAACAAAACCTGTTTAAAGAAACACTAAACCCTAAAACCATGAAACAGCAGAGCGGTTGGACGTGACTCTGAACATTTAATATATTATAAAAACATCCACCAACGTTTTCCTGTCCTGCTTAGTCTTTCACAAATTAACACCTTTATTCCATTAAAAAAGACCTTCTGGAACACAAACACCTGACAACCAAATAACACTAAATCAAATAAAGTCTGGCTCTGACAAGAAAAACTCATTAATGGGACAGTAATTACTCTCAACCGTGTGTATGTTTGTTCCAGGTCTGTGTGTTCAGTGAATAAAGGTGTGTGTAATCTTATTTTGCTCCTCTGTGAGACGATACACCGCCTGCATGAAGGGGAATGAGGGCGTCAACAAAAAAAGCACTGTGTGTTAAAGACTAATGTAATTATCCTCCTGTGATGTAACTTAATTAGTGGAAGGGAACAGAGCCCTTTATTTACACCCCAGTGCAACTAAAACACAGCCAACTTCAGCATTTCTGCCATCAGACAGGTCCCCTTAGCTGGATAAAGCCTTTGTGTGTGTGAGTGTGTGACCCGCTGGTAACAGGGGTTATGGGAGATAATTGTTCAGGCTCAGCCTGTTCATCTGCATGCATGAAACGGACAGGATCAATTATGGAGAGCAGACGGTCGGTGGGGGTTTGGAGGATGAGGTTGGGAGGGGTATGACAGCAGGAGATGGGGAGGCTGCTTCCAAAAATCTCTTTTCTCTCTCTCTCTCTCTCTCCTGCTTACTTAGCACAGAGGGGGAGGACAGTTATACTGAGTGATGGGGGAGGGGGAGGTCCAAAAGTGCCAAAAGGATCACCAATTTACAAAATGTACAACTAATCAATAGTAAAGCATCTGAATCAGCTTCAGGTCCCAGTTTTGGAATTTTTAACATGTCTCATCATTAAATCAGTTCACAGTACTAGTAATGCCAACAAATGACCTCTCAGTAGAAGTAATGCCAACCAATCAGCTTTCAGCATCCGTAATGCCAACCAGCCTATCAATAAGCTCCCAGTAGCAGTAATGCTAACCAAATCAACTATCAGTAGCATTAATGCTAATCAGCTAAACAGCTACTAACCCAATAAGTTCTCAGTACCAGTAATACCACTCAATCAGCTCTCAGTACAGTAATACTAACCCAATCAGCTCCCAGTAGCAGTAATGCCACCCAATCAGCTCTCAGTAGCAGTAATGCCACCCAATCAGCTCTCAGTAGCAGTAATGCCACCCAATCAGCTCTCACACTATCAGCTCTCAGTAGCAGGAATGCCAGTTTTTGGGAGCCTACTTGGGGGCATATTTAGGGTTTAGACTATAAAAATAAGCATTTTTTACTACATCACAAATAACAGTTTTTCCCAATTCGAGGGTGTTTTTGGAACGTAACCACCACAAATTTCGGAGGTCGACTGTAACAAGGTACAGTTCGTGAAGACTATAACAATCTCTCCGAATGGGCATATGGACCAAACGAACATTATATGAGTATTACAGAGCTTCATAGAGTACTATAATAATAAATAATATTAGTATAACACAACACTACTATAATAATACTATAAGCTGTATAATCCATTAGACTTTTTTCTAATTAATTAGCTTCAATTCCAACTAATCGCTGTGAGCAAATTTAAATATCACTGCCAAAAACGCCCACATGTGTCAGATGGCGCTAATTTATCGTCTTTATAATCAGCTGACCGGAGGCCGTGATCATGTCAGTGTCAGTGGAGCATGTGGACGAGGATTCGACCTTGGATTGGTTACTGCGGGACACAGGCCAGATAGGACACACACACACGAAACAGGGTGATCTGGGCTAGTCCAGCAGCCAGGAGACTTACAGACATCTCAGCATGCTCGTCTGGGCCTCACACACACACACACACACACACACACACCTCACTGACCATATGCTAATGAAATAACGCATGCATCACCGAGCATTAGCATACAGTAGCTAGCCAACAAAGCAGCAAGAATTCCAGCCTAATGAGCGCTAGCTTCCCCTGCTATGTTAACATACACACACACACACACACACACACACACACACACAGAGGAGATGTTCTTACCTTTGGTTGTCTGGTCACCAGCCTGTGGGCGGAGAGAGAGAGAGGAGTGTTTTTGTAAACATGTTATACACACACACGCAATCTGCATAACACATTTCATGAATATTCATAACGCTGCACTGTAGCAGGCAGACAAACCCTGACCCGACATTCGTTCTCATCATAAATCAGAGACGTCAGTTTGGGAATTAATTAAAGCACCCAGCTCAGTCAGGGCCAGCTGGACCCCCAAAACTACCGGGGGAGTGGGTCAGCACTCACTACTGCCCCCCACAGGACTACATAAACACACATTCACACACACACACACACACACACACACACACATATCTATATATTGGGGCTAGGCACATTAACGCGTTATTATTAACGCACTTAACGCCGAATTTGATTGCGCATTAATACAGGGTTTTTTTATCCTTTTATTTTGAAAGTTTGTTGCTTTTTTGGGCTCGTGTGTGAATGCAGCAAGCAGCTCTGCGTCCCGAATGGTTTTCGGGGGGTCAGGAGTCCCATTTCCTTTGTCCATATTATATGGACAAAAGTATTAGGACACCTGACCAGTACACCAACAGGGTCTTTAAAGACACTGCGTTCAGATACATATACTTTCATAGAGTTGGTCCTCCTTTACAACTGCTATAATGGTTCTGCTCCCCATGCACTGGACTAGTTTTTCTATAACAAACCTGGTAGCTTGTTTTTCTATAACAAACTAGATAAAACGTGATTGCCCTGCAGTGGCAAACACCTTTGGTTTAAGATTTTATTTGATTACATTAATGTTTAAATTGACATTTACACACACACACACACACAAGAAGAGATTGAAAGAGAGACAGAAGAAAGAAAGAAAAACAAAGAATGAGAACTAGCAAGAGAGAAATAAAAAAGAAAGATAGAAGAGAGAGACGCAGGAGTGGGCAAAAAGAAAGATTTTAAACTCACCTTCTTCAGAGCAGCTTCTTTCTTTGTTTTTTCCTCGTGCTTTTTCTTTTTCTTTTCTTCCATCAAACGGTTCTCTTTCAGAAATGATTAGCTTCCCTCAGCTGAAACACACACACACACACACGCGAAAACAAGATTAATACTTTATGTTTTCGTCTGCTCAGCTTCGAGAGAGGAGAAGAGATGGAGGAGAGGAAGCAGGAGAAGGGAAATAAGAACACCTGCAGACAGATCTTCTTCAAGGACACAGTGGTGTGAAAACACACACCGTTCCCTAAGACACGTCCTTCACCATAGAACTCCCCAGAGGAACATTTCACAACATCACCACAGCCAAAAGACCAACTGAACTACAGACTACAGCTATCCATTTGACTGTGTATCACACAGTGACCTCTGAATAAATCATTCAAGTATAACCAAGCATGTCCAAGGCCTGAACCAGTGAAGAAACAGGTGCAAATGTTTCCAGATGATCAGGCGGTGATCAGTATACTGGTGGTGCTGAATGCTGAGAGGTTGGAACTCCTTTATCTAGGCACCTTATACCTTTAGGCACTTTACAGCCTGTCACAGTAAAACATTTCTTTCCATTTCTTTCATTTAATTTAATCAATATTCCAAAGAGATGACAGTTTGATGGACAGCCAACAAGGTGATTCAAAGCAAAATATGAAGAAATGGGGGGCTCAGAACTTTTGCACAATACTGTAAACACTAAAACACGTTAAACAGGGTGAATTTGTGCTGAAAGTGATTTCCACTCAAGAAAGCTTATTTTTATCCAGTTGCAATAAATATCGCCACTTCTTCCACCCAACTTTAAAGCAGCGAATGTAATAACGGCTGGTATAATCAGCTGCCAACACTCAGTATAGAGATCACAAAGTTCTACCTTCCAGTTAAAAGCTCACCTTGTTGTGATGTCAGCACAGGCGTATAAACCACCTCTGGGCCAAAAGAGTGTCGATCTGAACTTTTAAGACCACTCTCCAATACCATACACACATTCAGGAATGACACAGTTAGATTCCGTTTAATTCTGAGGTAAAAAACAAAACAACCAGGTCCTGGAGATCTACCTTCCTGAGAAGTTACAACCTGTAGCCTGAGAAGAAGCTCATTAGCCAGAGCAGAGGTCGCTGATTGGCTGGAGATTCATTAAGGGGGTGGGGCAGCAGGTTAGAAGCAGCTTGTAGATAAACAGTGCAGGAGAGCAGATCTCAAAGAGCTTGGCTGGGGACCACTGCCCTTGAGTTTATAAACCTACTTTACTCTGATAGGCTGCACCATACGACAAGTTTTGGATTAGTGTAGAGCTGCTTTAGTTTTCTTACTTAAGTGAGGAATTTATCAAATCTCTTGCATAGTTCAGTGTTTCAGGAGTAAACAATGTGGTTTAGAGTGGGTTTAGTGGTTCTGGAGAACTGTTCACAGTGGTGGTAAATGGAACAAGAAGCCTCTAAAACCTCCCTCAGAGAAAGTTATTTTTAGTCTTATGATATTGTTCTAGTAAAATTTGGAGAAGCTTTTCCTCCTAAAACTAAACTCATTCATGGTGGAGGGAAACATGCAGGGCGTTGTGGGGCAAAACAGTTCAGATTCTCCAATCATCGATATAAACACTCAGACACACGTGGAGCTTCACTGTGGGTCAGTAGTAAATAAAACAGTCGTGTTTGTGTTGGAGACGTCTGGTTCCATTCACCTTCGCTGTGAAGGTCATGCCAAACCCACTATGGATAACTCTGATGACACACATTGAATTATGAAAAGGTAAACAATTAAAATAGTATAAAAGACGAACAGTGTGTATCCAGTCAGCTGTAGTACAGCATAAATGAAAAATAAAAAACTGGTAATAAAGGATATTAACAAAGAAACAATCTCCATTCTTTCGTTTTATCAGGAGAAGCTTCAATAAAAGAGACAGACAGACAGACTGCAAGACTACAAAAGCAGGGCCTTCTGGGACAGAGCTGGCAGACAGCCAATGCCAATTAGTCGTCCTGGTTTACCCTCTCACTCCACCTCCTTCTCTAATCCCATTGGCTGACACGCTCACCCCCCCAGCTCAGTCAACCAATGAGAGCAGGACAGGATGACGACTCTCGCTGGCTCTTCTTGGCTGGAATCCAGAAAACGAGGGAGGAAAGCAGAGGGGAAAGCAGAGGCATGGTGTTGAAATTACCCCTCGTCCGTGTGTGTGTGTGTGTGTGTATGTGTGTATTCAGTGGGGGAGGACACCAAGCGGATTTAAAAATACACACCGCACCCTTTCAGTGTCAGAAGTTTCCAAACGCCAATGCTGCTGCTCACCGGACAGACATGAGAAGGAAAAATAAGCAAATAAACACACACACACACACACCAGAACACATCAGCTCAGGAATGAGGCACTTCTCCAACAGCCTTACAGCTAGAGTTGGGAGATGCAGCAAAAATATATTTTCACAATATGCCCACATTTTATATTAACTGCGTAATTACTGTGTAACTCCACATTAACACATGCAATAACTGTGTAACTACTGATGGTGTGTTCATTGTTACAGCTGGACTACAGTAGTGCAATTTATGCAATTGCACATATATTAACCAGCTTTCACATGCAATTATGCTCCCCCTGCATGAAACACTTACATGATGCTCAGAAAATTAAGTGACATAACGGTAACAACAGATATCACTACACTGCACGTCTCTGCACGTGTTTCCAGAACCAGAGAAAACAATGATAATATGAGCCCTACAGCAGAACATGATTGCCATGGTGATGGCATTACTCCTATGGCAGTATCTCTCCAGAGTGACAGCATTTGCTGCTATGGTTCTATAAAGTGTTTCAAACCCACATTAGTATTTCTCACTGCATCTAACAGTGTGTTCAGTTTTTTTTCGTGGTTAAGCAGGTACTAAGACCAATACTAGTGTAGAGAACCTGCAGCTTTATCAGATTCTGATGAGATGGTATCTTGTACATTCCAGAGGACTGTGAATTCAGTTTCAGCCCTGTTGATGCATGTGATTTGTCATCTGATGCCATGACAACCAGTGACCAGAAAAACAACTAGGAACTATCGGTGGCACGATACAATGTCCGATACCGATGATGATAACGCACCCTCTGCATAAACCGATAACAATCCCATCTCATCTTTTTTCCTCTTCAACAATTAAGCTGTTAATGACACATATGTCTGAATCTGATATGGCTCCTTTCTTCCTCTAGGGGGCACTATCTGAGTTAGAACATTTTCTACACCAGGGGTCTCAAACCTGTCCAGGGCCACTGTGGGTAGCTTTAGGGTAGCGGCCCTTACTGGACAGGTTTGAGACCCCTGTTCTACACCCATATTCTGCCCCGTGTGTCCATTATGGAGTTCTGCTTACATACATGGTTGAATCTTGAATCTCCAGTGACTCTTTATTAGACATATTTTACGCTGGTTTGAGTCCATTTTAAGTGTACTATGTAGGTAGCAGGTAGCCATTGGGGATACAGCCATGCTGTTTACTTGTGTCCTCATTTGAGTTTAGCTCAGTATTTATGGGATCATTCAGGCCTTTTCTGATTTCAGATACAGTGATTCTGACCCGGATCGGACACCCACACCCCAGCCAAGAACTTGACTCAGGGTCTGGATCTGAGGACCCCTTATCTTGAGAACATATTATCCACACAAACAAAAAAGTGTCATCTTGCTCAGCTCAGGTAATTTGAAGAGAGGACACAAAGAGGAATGCAGTAATCAGCACATTCACAACAGGGGACTGAGAGAAAAGGATACAAGAGTGAGAAAAACCACACAGAAAGAATTTTCAGTGATATTTTGCCAAAAAAGATCCTCTTTCACATCGAAAGATGGGTCACAAAGCACCTGACATTTTCTCATGGTTCAGATTGTTCCTTGGTTTGCGTGTGCATCACAGTTTAGGTGGGGAAAACGTAACCAGCTTTAAAACAGACTGCACTGAGGTGAAGGTCCAGCCAAGTGCTCTGCATCAGCACTGTATCAACACAACGATTGGAATATCGAGAACATTTACTCAAGGAAACTTAGTCTTGATCTGAATCCCATGTCTTGAGCACCTTTAACCTTGATTGGAGTCCTGCGGTTCCAGCACCATGAACCTCGGCAGGAATCCCTTCAGGCACTTTGGACCTCAACTGGAATCTCGTGCCTCTAGCACCTTTAACCTTGATCAGAATCCCACAGCTCGAGAACATCTAACCTCGACTGGAAACCTGTCCCTCAAGCACATCTTACCTCGACTTGCCTTTCGTGGCTTGAACACCTTTTAAACTTGATTAGAATGCACATGGTGGTGGTGGCATTACTCCTGTACCTCACCAGGGCGACAGTGTAAGCTGCTATGGTTCTATGAAATGCTTTAAACCCACATTACTGTTTCTCCGGTATTCCACAACTTTATTGGATTCTGACAAGACAGCAGGTTGTTTGTAGGCAAGATTCGAACGCCCAACCTTCCGACTGTAAAACTCCACCCCAGCCCAGCTGATACACCTGACTGGTCGTCTACTGACATGCCTACCAAGGAAGGGAACCAGAAACTATCGGCGGCTTGAGACCACTATTTTGTGTCGGATACGGATACAGGTGGAACCATCAATTCAAACAAGAAGATGCCGATTAGGAGGCCGACTTCTCAAACATGACTCAGTGGGATACGTTTCCATCACTAGTTAGCTACATTAGCTTTGCAGCTCCAGAGTTACAATGAAAGACGTGTGCTTCATTTCTTGCTGACTGTACACATTAGTAGTGAGGATGGTAAATAGCAGAACTATCATTTTAACACATGTAAATGTAAACAATTCCCCACAGTCCGCCCCCTCTTCACAAGAAGAGCAACATAGGTTTGCTAAGCTTTTTCTGAGTGTGATGCTAGCTAGCGGAAAAAGGGAAGGAAGCCAGAACAAGCCATAGCATTGAAACGTGTGTGTGTGTGTGTGTGCATGTATGTATGTGTGTGTGTGTGTGTGTGTTTTTGAAGTGGGATTGTGCTGGCACATGGCCAGTCCTGTGGAGGCCACAAGGTTAACAGAGAACCGAGTGTTTGGCAGGTTGCTTCTCGCAGGCCGGGGTAACCATAGGCCGGGGAAACCATGGGCAGTTACCCAGAATTTAGAGAATTCCCTCTCTTTATCTGCTAACTAGCATCATAGTTTTGTAACATCACAAAAACTATGAAAATGGGCTACAATACTAATGTTTCGTTTGTATCATGCAGCTCTACCAGGCACAGTATCCTGTACAGTAAACCTCCACTTTAATGCAGATCAGCAGGCGTTGGTTCAGTCCATTGTGGATTTTTTTCTAAGAACCAAGCTAATAATTGTTCACGGAAACTAATGTGAAAACTGCAGATATCCTTCGCATTTTTTGCTTTTGTCATGCCCAGGCCTCGTCTTCGTGCTGGGTTGTTTATGTTTGGCTGGAGCTTAGCAACCCAGCACGAGGACGAGAGGGCATGGTGGACGAGGCCCGGACGAGGCTAGTTTTTTTCGTGGCAATTTTTCATGCATTTTAGTGCTAAATTACTAAGAAACATATAATTTACTCATTTTGTAACATAAATATTAACGTAAATTCAGCTACATTTCTATATAAACAATATAAATGTTTTGGTACTCTCCAGAGAACAAAAAGTAAGCACGTCTTGGAATGCTGAAATACCGCTGTACTCAGAGGCGGGAGGTTTGAAAGTAGCCAATCCGAGAATGCTATTTATTTCTCCTTGCTGCTGATTGGCTGCTTCCCTTTGGAGCAGCTGCAGTCCAGAATTTCCCCTGTGGAGCATCTCGAGTGTTCTCATGTTTTTCGTTTTGTTCTTCTTAAAGCCCTGTATTTTTGTTACTGTAAATTAAATTAATTTCTTACTATATTAACCCTGCTTATACCAAAGGAAACGACAGCACATACCAACGTAAAGCCCATGCCCGAATCACAGTACAGTCCATCTAGCATCAGCATTTTTGGCATTTTTTTACCACATCACAACATCGTGTTTTTTCAATATACACGGGTGCTCTTGGAACGCAATAACTGTAAACATATGTTGTGTGCATTATTGACTATTCCTTTAAATTCTGTCTATTGGGATTATGATGAACCAGTACAGAATGTACATAGTGGAAAGAATATATTTCACTCATATTTGTGTGTGCGTGTTTGTGTGTGTGTTTCTAGTTATGAGGTAATGAGATGGTGTTGGAGTGCTGATCCTCTGAAGAGACCAACCTTTAAAAAACTAGTGGAGAGAACAGAGATGCTGCTGTCAGAAACCACCAAGCATGTAGGTATTTTATATTGACATGTATCATATACCAGTTCAGAGCACTGGCTATTGAGCCAAACTAGGCAGACTTACTTTTACTTACACAATGAGCACACTTGGTAACACTTTGTATGAGAGTAACATAAGCACTTACACCCTAAAGATCTTAAAGCAGTTCACTTCAGGTCTGTTACGTCACAAACCAAGTAATGGATGTCAGCCAAATGTATAAACTTAGATTTGAACTAGGGACCTTTTGAGCTTTAGTCAAATGCTCTACACCTGAGCTACGTCCCCTTCTAGATAACTAATGCATCTGTTCACTCTCTCAAGGAAAAAAAAAATCAAGTTTTGCTTGACTGTCCATTAGGCCTGTGTGCATGTGGTCCCTTGTGTTTACATTTACATTTACATTTACGGCATTTAGCTGACGCCCTTATTTAGAGCGACGTACATTAGTGCTCAAGTAGTCTACGTCTGTTGCTTACACTCGTAAGTTAAACTCAAGAATCATCATCATCTGCTATTCAACCATAGTGCTGCGTGCTCGGTACCCCTAACATCAGTCCAACAAT
>JBBPCY010068083.1:0-12194 GCA_037974405.1 Brachyalestes nurse
CAGGATGGTGTTTCCTGTTGCACTCTTTCCACTTCCAGTCTTTCCGATCAGTACTATCCTTAAGCAGCTGGAATCCTTTGATTCATCTTGAGCTAAAAATGAAATCAGTGTAAGTCACACAGTATCTTGCAATATCTACAAGGTAAGTTCAATACTGACTCTCTGTTATTCTCTGTAACATATAAATATATAGTATATTAAGGCCAGGCAATATGATGGTATGTTGTTACCATGATAAATTACATTATCAATACTTCTTGAACCCTGAACTGCATTTATCAATACCATACAAAGACCAGCAATTGAGAGTCCTGTAAATATCAGCAACCAATGTATAGTAACTGTATAATGTTACGTCCCCATAGCGGCCAGCAGGGGCCGCTATTGGTTTAAGTTTGGGGGTTTATTATGTGGTAGGTTTGGGGATTTATTTCAGTTGTTTGGAGCTAGTCTTCACCTGGATCTAGTTAGAGTTAAGTATTTCTGTTTGTTTATTGGTCTTTGGGTTTTGTGTTTATGTATTTAAGAGGTTCTCAGTTGCATTAAGTCTTGTTTTGGTGAGTGTCCTCTGAAAGTTTTTTGAAACTGGATCGGCCCTTGAGCCTTTTGTTTTTGTTTAATAAAGACAAGCAAGAATGGAAATCTGCCTACGTGCCTCATGCATGGGAATCCAGGGGCAAGACATGAGAACCCACCGCAATCAAATACTGGGGTGCATTTACTGTTTATTCAGGTAAACATATCCAGTGGTCCCCAGTCAGTGTTACACATCTCGCCTCTACCATTTTCTCGTCCTTTGCGGCTTTCTCTGATGCGTGCTAGTCATGTATTCTCCTCATGATCGTTGGCCTTGCAAGTAGTTTGTAAGGGGGCGTTCACATATCGCCCCCAAAAAGCGTGGAAAACACTCGGCGTGGCACGCCGCCAACAAAAAACCCTTGCTGTGACTCTGCTACAAGATTTATTTACGCAGAAAAGAAAAAACACTGTAGTGTTTGGGTGCAACCCATTCTTCAAATAGCCTATGTAAAAAACATGAAATTTCACGAGCTGATCCAGGAGCTCTGCCTGCACAACGGGAGGTTCAAAGCCTGTTTCAGACTTGACAAGGACAAGTTGGATTATATTTTTGGAAAAGTTGGCCCATGCATCAGCAAACAGAGCTTCTGCCGTGAAACCATCTCTCCTGCACAAGGGCTCTGCATTTGCAGGCGTCAGTGTAACGGAAAAGGCGAGGAGGCTAATTGGTTGAATCTTGTCACATGACCCGCGGTGCGCTTGCGGCATTCTGAAAAGTTGAGATGTTCTCAACTCGACGCGGCGCAGACGCGCCTGTAAAAACGGGCGCGCCGCGTCGCTTCCGTTATGAGCGCGGCTGCCGCACGTCTACATTTGAAATAATGGACTTAGTCTACAGTGAGAAATAATGGACTTGAGCGCGCAAAAGACGCGATATGTGAACGGCCCCTAAGATGGGTCACCTGTGGCCGCTTGGAGAACAAGCTCGAGTCATCATAGCGTAATATAGACCCAGCTCCCTGATAGATTAACGGCAATATTTTTTTTATCGCCCGATAAGAGTCTCACGTTAACGCCGATAACGGCCCACCACTAATATTAATATTAAAAACCTTACACTATATTACTCAAACTTTAAAACTCAAATTAGAAAATGTCGAATTGTTCATGAAATCAAGGCAAAGCTCTTCCACAGAGACATTCATTTCGTCACTTTGTAGGGTTTATCTACTTTCATCAGTATTTTTACCTAATGTGTCAAACTACACATTTAAATGTGAAAATCAGGGACGTGTCTTTATTTGATAAAGGAGAGTAAGGCAGTTTGAAACTATTTATCCAAACTCTTGTGTTGCAAAAAACATCAGGAGGAAAAGCAGCTGATTCATTATTCATAGTGTAAATTATGGTGCTTGTTATGTTGACAGCTGTCGCTAATGAAATTAGCACCATCTGAGGACACAAGTTATTCAGGGGATTATTGCACAAGGCTGGATTTTTCATTTAGGTCCCTTAGCTCTCCTCCTGTTAGACAGTCCTAACTTGGGGCAGAAGAGAAATCCTGCTTTGTGAGATGCCTTCTAAATGCATGCTAACTGTCTAGAGCAAAAATGAAGAAGCTCTCTTGGTCTGTACCTGTATACCTTGATTTTTGCTTGTTGTGGTCTACAATAATAGCATACTTTGTAAAAACTACAATAAAAATAATAGTCCACTGAAAATCTAATAATAAGCACCAGCTACCAAAACGTAACTCAATATAGGTTTTGTGTAGGGCTGAGCAATTAATCGAAGTCGTATCGAAATCGCAATGTGAATATGCGCAATTTCTAAATCGCCTTACAGCAAGATTTTTTCTTTTCCCACGGTATATGAAGATATATTTGTTTTCCTTTGGGAAAAATGTTTCATATTCACACTATAAAACATGTCTGTGTGTGGCAAAATCGTGATTAAAATCGAAATCGCAATTTTGTTAAAAAAAATCGTGATAGGTTTCTTTTGTCCATATCGCACAGCCCTACTTGGAACATTATCCACCTTTTGGACGTCAGCTTTATGGATGTCCATGCTTTCAGCATTTTTCGTTTAGCGCACTTGAGAAGGGAGTTTTCCCACCATAGGGAGAGAGAGAGACAGGGAGAGAATCACAGTACCTCCTCTATATTACAGTAGTACTGTTCTTTCAGTGGATGCAGGGTATTGCATAGTTTCAGAACAAGGGTTGGTGATGTGGCAGAAATATTCCAGTACTTTGAGATTTACACAATACTGTCAACATGACAGTATTTTCAGAAAAGCATGTTGAGACACATTAGCACGATAACAGTAAGCCACACGGGGGCTGGGGTGCAAACATTTTTCTTTGGTGAACCGTATATTCAATTTAAAGTATCAAGTTAAAGTATATTTTTCACCCATTCAGAAATCCGAGGTAGCATTCTTTGGAAAATGAGAACTAGTCACAGTAATTCTTAATTTATCATTAAGCTTGTTATAAGACACCCTTAGTTTGAAATACTATATGTATGTGTACCATTTAATGGACTTGGACTAGGTCAGGACAGCTTTGGGAACATGTCAGCAGTTCCTGAATGGAAATTTAGGGCCGATCTGTGTTCACTTGCAAAATTACCAGATCTGGTCATTCTGAACCTGAGTGTCTCTCTTTTGCTTAGTAAATCGTTTTTTCATCTGGACATCACAACCAAATTGCTTATTTAGAGAGCTCTGGCCAAAGCTCTGTCGGATTTGAATTTTCTGACTTGTGAGGCAAATAGGTGTGAATTTGAATTGATCCGATGAATAGCAAAGTAGAGTCTAGAAGCTGTGTCTTAAGTCAAATCTGTCTTTGTGAAGAACGTGTTGGACCGCTCTAAAAAAAGAATGTGTCCTTAGAGCTCATCAGGGAAGCCGTTTCTTCTGAAGGCCTTGCATGTGGAAACCTATCAAAAAATCTTTTACCGATCGCTGCTGAAATGTCTCAATAACTTGATTCAACTGGATTTCCTGATCTGTGACATGAAAAGTCTGGATGAACCGGCTGTGATTAATTGCTGGTTTGCATGATGGTAATGCAGATTTTAATTTCCCTCAGTGCTCTCGCTTACAGTAAGAAATCAAGCCTGGTTGACACGCCTTTTTATTTGTAGGACAGAGCTGATGGGCGGTTTGGGCAAACTGATCAACTGGTACAAATTTATTGAATAAAAAAGACAAAGTCGCAGGGCCGAGATGTGAAGTCGCAGGGCCGAGATGTGAAGTCGCAGGGCCGAGATGTGAAGTCGCAGGGCCGAGATGTAACATCTCAAAGATGCGGAAAGCCTGTTTCGCTCACACAGCCAACTCCGTGTATAAATGGGGCAAAACCAAGACTGGAGGTTCGGACAGCGGATCAGATCGTGGTTCTCCCGCTTCCAAAAATTAAGCAGTCTGTTAATTGATGAATCAGCCCCTATGGGTCTGCATCTATGTTGGCTCCTTGCCTCACTACTTGATCTTCAGAATTGTTTTGTGTTGTTGGATTACTAAATAGTAGATTGAATAGATTGAAGACACAGCGAAGACCCTAATAGGATTTCCCAGATGGTTGCATGACTGAATAGATGAATAAAAATGTTGAGTGCCTGTGTCATTACTGAGAGGTTGTGTGAGTATGTGGGTTCTCATTCATTCATTCATTAGCTTGTAACCTGCTGGGATTCTTGATGTGAAATTCCCTTTGGACTCTTAAGTGTTATTCCAGAGAGGTGACACAGCAGCTGGAGCCATTAGAAAATGCAGAAGAGAAAAAAAAACCTAGATGATTCCAGGCATGATTTCTCCACCCACTTCAGGAACGGACCGGATCAATGTGGAGAATTTAAGGGATGTACCCGGATGTCGACTGCTTCCTGATATTTCTGCGCTCTACAAACCACCCATGGTTTTGGTTTCAGAGGATCTTTTCCTTCTCACTCATTTTTTTGTTCTTTCTGTCTGCCTGTCTGTCTGTCTGTCTGTCTGTCGGTCTGTCTGTCTTCTACTTGTTCCTTCTTTCTACCTTTCTTGTTTTTTTCCCCCATTTTTTTCGTTTGCTGTCTGTTTTTCCATCGGAAAGTGTGTACAGACTTGATTTGCATAAATAAAGGAATAAAGGTCATTAAACATTCTCTCTCTGTCTCTCTGTCTCACTCTCTCTGTCTCACACTCTCTCTCTCTCTCTGTCTGTCTCTCTCTCTCTCCCTCTCTCTCTGTCTGTCTCTCTCCCTCCCTCCCTCTGTCTCTCCCTCTGTCTCTCTCTCTCTTTCTTTCCCCCGGTTATGATAGTATTACCCCAGGCTGGTCACTGAAACCAGTTTGCTTTGTCTTTGTAGAGTTGAGGGTGAGGTCGCTCCTTTAGAGAGTCGCTCATCCTAGACTCCTCTTGTGTTTTCCTCTATGATTGTAGGTGTGTGTGTGTGTGTGTGTGTGTGTGTGGGGGGGGGGGCTTGAAATATTTGTCCAAACCCCATGTGACCTCCTCTCTAATTTCATTACCTTAACATGGTTTTTAGTCTGACAGTTGCAGGCTGGAGATTCTTTGACTGCTCCATTAGGCTCACGTGTGAGAATTTTTTATTCTGGTAATTGAAAGCATAATTTCAGAAAAACATGTTCACATCTTAGTTTTAAATATTTTAAATTATATCCGTTATGGTTGGTGTTAGATTTGGACAAAATTTTGTCACTCTTGGGGCCCAGTTTTAGACTCACAGAAAGGTACAGAAAGTTCTTGGGCTGCATCACTATTCGAGTGATGTCTTTAGTTTTTGCACCAAATTGATATTCTGTATCAGTACTTGAGTCAATAAAATCCCAACGGTACCCGTCTCCAATTATCTGTTTGGTTTATAAATACAGTATATGGCACTGGTGAGAAAAATATGCCGAGAAATTCTAGCTTAAAGTATCATGCTTTCATGAATAGTCAAATAAATAATGTGTTTAAAACCAGTTTTGAATTGAACAGTTGACCCAAAAAATGCAGAAATGGGTGATTTTATCATGAACTGTTTCCCAAAGAATCATTTTGCAGCCCTAAAACATGAACTGGAGGTCTCAGGGGTAGTACCCCACTTTTTTCTCTTTGACTTCTGATTTTGTTGGTCTTTGTTATGAGGGGCTCTCAGGATACACTCCTGTCTATTTGTCTATTTTTTTTTTTATTTAGGGGGGGTTATATGTGACTATTCATTTCCTCTATGCACACAAACCAACGTAACCTCACTGTTCTTGGTCATTTAGTGTGTCCTACTGGCTTGAACTTTTGTCTGGACGTTTTTCTAGCTGATGGTTTTGAAATGCATGGCTTCGAGCAGGGTTGTGGTGAAGTGTCAGATGTGTGCACTTGAGAGATGACTCGGCACTGTGTGCGCTGGTGTAGGTGTGCAGTGTCACAGGTACGCTGGGGAACAGGGAAAGCTGCATTTCTGTTCATTGTCATGTTTCTGCCAAACTGCATTTTTGCTTAGTGTAATAGTACAGTAATGAACCCTCAAGACGCTTCAGCAGCCGCTTGACCGGTACGCTCGGCTCATTTTTATAATAAATAAGTCTGGGTGTGTTACCCTGATCATTAAATGTTATGGTAAATAAGGGCTAAATCCACACTCACCAGCTATGTACCTTTAACAATCCAGCTTCAAGGACAATTTAGGGACCTCAGGATTACTCTACTAATTCCAATTTATAGATTTTTTTTTAAGATTTATAGATAAACTGTACATTCTCAGTGAATCGGAATGATAAACGACAGACCTGCACATATCTCAAAGCCGTGTTTAACAGTTTAGGGTTTAGGGGCAACTTATAGTCCTAGTTAATGGTAGGAGGAGGAAACCCAGAACCAGCAGGATTTGAGTTTATAAATTTGACAATTACATTTACATTTAGGGCATTTATCAGATGTTTTTATCCAAAGTGACTTCCATTCAGGAGACCGTCTCCCTGGAGCAGCTTGGGGTTAAGGGTCTTGCTCAGGAACCCAGTGGTGGTGTGGTGAAGGTAGGATTCAAACCCATAACCTCTTGGTCCAGAGGCAAGTATCCTACCCACTAGAGTTCAGCATTGTTGAAACGTGGAATGCCTTGCTTGGCCAATCATGGGAGACTTTGTAAATTGTATAAGCCAAATTTAAACGTTGACATCCATGAGACTCTTCAATGGCAAACATGTTAATCTGCTGCTTGTTTGCTAGCCTATCAGTTTTCTGGTGTAAAACGGGACATAGCTATTGTTTATAGGGATGTACGATGATATCGGGATAATACAGATTTTGACAAATATTTGTTTAAAAAAAAAAGTATCTGGCTATTCTCAGACCAGTATTAGATGATGTATTAGTTGTTCCACAGAAAAATTAAATGAGTATTTATGTGGAATATTGCGCTGAAATATCTGCACATCTTTTATTCATTATGCTGCATTTTCTTTATCCTAATCATGTTTTGTGCTGACAATATTAAAGTATTTAAAGGTGTCCAATATATCTATTTTTCTGCTGTAGTCCATTCTAAAGCTTTATTAAAAACCCTAATTTCACATTCTGTAGGATGAATGAGCACATAACCCAAGTTAAACAGAATGAACCATGAATAATGTTTGCTGTGTTGTGGGTCAAACTGGCGTTTTAAAAAATCTTAAATTACATCAGGTGGCTTTTTAAAAAACAAAAACACAACTCTGAGTGCTTCATTGGAAGTAAAAGGCACCTGTTCCTCTCTAAGCATCTAAAACAATGGTTCCCACCTCCCCCAGGAGGAGGGTCTCTGGATTAGTTCCTGACAAAATCGGTTTTGTATCGCTGTAGGGCTGGTGGTCAGGTTTCTGGAGAGTCTGAATCTGATCTTAAAGGCACTGAAGGACCGAATTCCTGCGGTCTGTGGACACGTAAGGAACTTTGTCGGGAGCCTTGGCAATTGCTGGCAGATTTCATGGTTCTTTGAAATTTCACTGAAGCCCATAATTACACAATGCACACACCGATCAAACATTTCATAATAACTCTCATTGTCTTTTGATATTTATTCTTGTAGGTGCACACGCACACGCACGCGCGCACACACACACACACACACACACACAGGTCCACACAAATCCACACCCGAGTTTATCTCCCGATTACTTGTTAATATGTTTAAAATGGGTGTGGTGCTACTTTTGTCCAGTATCAGTTTCGTCATTTCTTTACTGCAGCACTTTGTTGCAAGAGCTCCGCTTTAAATTAATATTCAGTAAACATAGTAGCTACCAAAATTCTTTATCTGATCATTGTTTTTCTCGTTTTTCTTTTTCTCTACCTGTCTTATTTACAGTATTGTCTTATGTGTCTTTCTTCTTACAATGTTGAAAATGCAAACAACATAGAAAGCAGTAAAACGTATCAAGATTTGTTGTGTTTGTAAAAAAAGTAGTTGATACTGTGTGAGCTGGCGAGGAGAACACAGGTTCGGTTCCAGATTCCTCCTCGGTTCCTCCAGCCGTTGTTTGGATTGTGAAACTCCATCAGCAGCTTCTGATTTAATTTAATGAAGGACTGATCGAGTCCAACCAGATTTCTGATGAAACTACAGTAATACTGGACTTCCACAAGAACACACTGATATACTGAATATAACATCATTATTTACTGTTATTTGATATTTTTAGTTTTAATTGATATATTTAGAAATGTTAATGCATATCTAAATAATTTTTAAATATTATTTTCACAGGTACCTGAGACTTGCATATTTGTATGTTGTATGTTGCTGTCTCTTACCACGCTGTTGGCTGAAAGTGTGTGTTCACGGGGAGATTTTTAGCTACATCACAACATCTTTTTTTATAACTAACCTGAGCTTTAGTGTCTTGAAGTCAGTTTATGAATCTGGTGTTTGTTTCTCTATGTTTTGTGTTTCTCTGCATTTTTTTTCTCTTTTCCTGACCATCTTAGCCCTGATATCAGATACTCTCTGTCTGACGCACATTTTAAAGGTGACTTGACCATCCACTCTCTCTCCCTGTATATTGCAGAGGTGACATGAATACAAAATGCGTTTTTTAAACCATCGATAATCTGACCCTGGTCAGCCGATCAAAAAAAAAAATCTGAATTCTCGAGCGCTGCGCTGGATATTAATGGAAGGTTTGATACTGGAACCATGCCAATATTTCAACATCTGTTAAAGGAGAAGAGGCACCAAATTCCAGCTATAATTATAACAGCTAGATGCATTTCTGTGAGAAAGTGTGAAGTGTGATTGTGTAGTTGCTAAATTAACAGGGGCTATGGCTAAGGGTAGCTAAGGTGGTGCTAAGATGTTACTAATGATTGCTGAGGTGCAGTAGACGTAAAAAAGAACAAAATCAGTTCAGAATTTCTCCTTTTTTTTAAATCCCTAGTCATACATAATACAGCTTTTGGAAAACTTCAGCTTACACACGCATTAGTATTATAATAGGATTTATTGAAATCAATGCATAAAATCAAACAATGTACAATATGATTACAATGAGTATGTGAAGCCTATAAAAAGACTTTTGGGTCAGCTCTAGATACTTTGGTTCAACCATTATTTCTGCCATACAATTAGAGTGGAGCCTCTTCAGCTGCACAGGCGTGGAGCTTGAATCCACCACAAAATTGCAGAGAATCAAAGGTTTGTCAAAGGTTTGCTGATAAAGAGAATACTACATTTTCAATATTGCCCAATATTAACCACTAACCATATAATCCCATTATTTTAACCATATATATAATGCCATTAACTTGCTTAGCCACCCAACTTCTGCAATTGAAATATAAAAATTAAGCCATATTCATATGCATGGTCAGTTTTTGGAGTAATGCAAAATAATTTTTTGCAGTAATTGAAATTGCTCCAATTAATGTTTTTGAGATGGGCTCATTTACATGCTGGTTAAAGTGGCGACGAGGAGATGGAGAGTTGAGAAGCCGGAAGCAGAGGTTTGCTTAGCAGTAGAAAAACAAAGGCCACGTATGCAGAGGGACAAATACCTGAGAGGCCGGGAGAGGTGCCTGTGGAGGCGGAGTCAACCAACACCTGCATTCCACGCATGTTTACTGTACTGGAGGGCATGAGGCAGCGCCAAGCTCTTTACAGTCCTTAAACTGTGCAAAACTACCGCCTGTAGACCCTGAAAAACCTCTTTATTCTGCCCTTTAAATGTCTGAAGTGGCTTCATGTTTATTTCTTGATGCCGGTTAGTTAAACTTTGAGAATGCTCCCACGTGGGAGGTATAATTCAGACGCTTCAGGTGGACAGATGGAGAGAACGTACGGGTCTGTCTTTGTTACCGCAACCTCACCTTTACCCAAACGTAGCCTGTAAACATGATTACAGTGGTGCTGATGTAATTAAGGCGTGCCTTTATACAACTCCTCATCTCTTCCTTGTTTCCATAAAAATGTCTTTATCTACACACTCCTGTTAGAATCACAGCAGTTCAGCCCCCCACACTTTCTTAGAAAAGTGATGGGGACGTCAGCTGATCCGACCAGAGATCATTAAAGGCGCAGAAAGACACCCTGTTTAATCCTCAGGGAGAAAGAGAGGTTGGAAACGTGTTGTGTAGAAATGAACAATGACTGAATAAAACAACACGCTGTGTGTGAAGGGTGAAAAAAAATAAAATATGAGAAAAATGTTGGCTGTGGGCCCTTTAAACTTTCATGATAGCCTCCAATGGGATGCCTGGATATAAAGGCTGTTAAGAGACACCGGTTATTCCACTGCGTCCTTGTAATTTGACACCAAGGAACCCACATTTCCCAGGAAAGCTGATGTCGGATGACACTGCAGAGCTAGAACCTGTTCTGCTACAGGCCGTGATTGGTACAGGCTAATTAAGGCATTTGTTTTTCGTGTTCTTGGTGTGAAATGTGCTGGAACTGCATGAGTGAGGCTTTTGCATAACCATCTTCTGAAACAGCTGCAGAAAGTCGGCATCACAGAGAATAAAATCTCATTTTATTATTCTATGTTAAAGTTTAAAAGTTTCTGTCTATGATTCACAGGGTGTGTGTGTCTGTGTGTCTGTGTGTCTGTGTGTCTGTGTGTCTGTGTGTCTGTGTGTCTGTGTGTCTGTGTGTGTGTCTGTGTGTGTGTCTGCTCCATGTCTTGTCTCCGTATTTGTGTTTTAAACATTTGTTCTCCAATTTTCTACAGTTATCTCAGTTAGTAAGCTGTGTCCCGTCTAAACATGTGGGTAGAGAGAGTTATTTCAGAGTTTCTTTTGTGTACGAGTCTTTATTTTGGCACGCTGCTAATGCTAGCGCGTGCTGCTAATGCTAACTGTTTTAAGCATTTTCCTCCGGGTTTCAATAAATTTTTCTGAATCTGATTATTTATTTCTCCTTGCTGCTGCCGTTTGAAGCGTCAGTGGTGCTCCAGACCAGAATCTCCCCTGTGGATCGTCTCAGTGTTTCTCTTGTTTAAAGCCCTGCATTTTAATTACTGTAAATGAAAAATTATTTTAATTTTAAAAGAGGCGAATATAGGTTTACGTTTACATTTTCTTTAAGGGTAATACATTAAACTGAGTTTTAAATTAAAGTGTTCTGGGAGCATATTTGGGGTTTACACTTTGTTTTACCAAAACACGACATGGTTTTTCACTATACGCGGGTGCTCTTGGAAGGTAATGCTTGGTGTGATGTTCTTCCTGAGATGCTGAGATCCTGCTCAGCGACTCTAAATGACTGAGAGGAGCTGAATGGTGCTGAAGAATGAAGATCGCTTTTTCAGTCATCAGCCTCTGATTTATGGGCCATTAGCATTAGCTGTTATTCCATTAGTGCAGCTTTGTGAAGAAGATCTGATGTGGGATCTGAAGTGTGAGTGGAGTGTGAAGAGCTGTGAGTCACATCACACTTTTCCGTTATGTAAGATCTGCGTTATGTTATGGTTTGTGATCTGCTTTATGGTTTGTGAGGACACTTCATCACTGAGGACGTCCTGCTCTCTCAGTAAAACAGGACAAAACCCAGCCACTGACCTTCACACCACTTCTCTCAAAACAGCACTGACCCCAGTCATTTAAATACTCACATTCTAAAACATTCACAGTTTTAGAAGCTTCGTCTTTAATGAAAGCTTTAAAAGAACAGGCATGGTCATATGGACGATGATGGTCACTATGTGGATGGTGATGGTCACTATGGGGATGATTATGGTCACTATAGGGATGGTGGTGGTTACTATGGTGAAAGTAATGGTTGTTATGCAGAAGGTGATGCTCACTATGGGGATGGTGGTGGTCACTATGGGGATGATGGTGGTGGTCACTATGGGGATGATGGTGGTGGTCACTATGGGGATGGTGGTGGTCACTATGGGGATTGTGGTGGTCACTATGGGGATTGTGGTGGTCACTATGGGGATGGTGGTGGTCACTATGGGGATTGTGGTGGTCACTATGGGGATGGTGGTGCTCACTACCTTAGATTCCAATCATATTAGCCACATTAAAACTCTCCATACTGATAGACACGCACACATAGCCTGTCCTATAGAAACTGTGTCTGTTCCCCGAATAGTGAGAAAAAATAATACATTTGTTAAATTCGCTCGAAAAATCTGATAACCATAAAACCAGAAAAAGCCCAAATAAGCAATCAAAATCTACCTCTAAAGTTTGGACTTCTCAACGT
>JBBPCY010068104.1:0-12194 GCA_037974405.1 Brachyalestes nurse
CATCTGAGATCTGGAGCGTGTCTGCTGCAGGAGCATGACCTGGTGTTTTAATCCGGTCACCTCTTGCTTCAGATTCTCAATCTCCTCACCCTGACGGCTCACCAACGACACCAGCGTGACCCAGTCTGCTGGGCTCAGTACAAATGGCTCAGTCATTCTGTCGCAGACTTAAGGAGTGAACACGAACGTACCTGGCCAGAAGAGTTCGCCCGTGTAGCGTGAGGGACGAGCCCAAGCGCGGATAGAAGCGAGAGGCCTGGTTTAATCATGCTCTTTGATCTACGAACGCTCTGGAACAGAATTAAATTCCCACTGGAACCAACAATCACAATCATGCACAGTAAGGTGAGTACTTACGTGATTCCTGAAGTAGAAACGGCAGGGCGAGAATGAAGACTCAATGACTGCGCAACTATGAAAACCACTCTTCCTGTTTATATACCTTGTGATGCGCTCATTTCCTGTGACCTTTGAGCGTCACCTGACGTGTGCATGTGACAAAAAAAAAACATGGAAATATTTCTTACGATGTGTGCAAACTGCAACTGTGTACTTAAAGTATAATACTATCTCTACTGATTATGCTAACTAGGCTATTTGTTGTGGTCACATGACTTACTTTACATCATTCTGTGCTGCACTACCAGCCATTCCAATATTTAAGTAATTGGATCAAACTCTAATTTTCCTCTGATTCATTATTTTCTGCAAGTACAGGTCATTTACTGATACTGGGTATTCAGGTAGCTCCTTTTAGGGGCAGCTGGTGGCCTGGTGGTTAGGCAGTTTCCCTTTTGAGTGGAAGGTTGTGGGTTCAAATCCAAGGACTGCCAGTGGCACTTGAGTAAGGTACTGATCCCCCGTGTCAGTGTTTCTCTTGGTGGATGGGTTAAATGCAGAGAATGCAGCACTGCGTGCTGTGCTGTGGTATTGTCATGTGTGACAAAAATGGCCTCTTTATCTCATTCCTGGATAAAATCCTGGATGCCTGATCAACAGCTTGTTTGACCCTACGTGACAAAAATGCCAACATTAAATTCTGGGACATTTAGCTATTTTTCTGGGACATACAACCAAAATCTTGTCAAAATCTTGTCAAATTTTGGTCAGCTTATTCTCTTATTCAATAAAATGAACAGTTTCATACTAAACTCTGAACTGCCACTGTCATCCTGTGACCCTCACTAAAACCTCTGTCCCAGGCCATCTCATGCCTATAATAGAGCTACAGCTGGTGTCTGTGGATGACACACTCACTATACCAATTTATGGCCTGGGATTGGCTCAGCTGTTCACTAGGTTTTAGTGCCTTCAGTAAAGTGAAGCTCTTCTCCTAGAACTGCCTACAGTAGACACCACCTTATACAGTGTTCAATATACCATTTAACTGGTACATTTAGAGGTAATTGCAAGAATAAAAACTAAACCAAGGACAAGGAAACAGTGGGGATGGCCATATCCAGGGTTCAGAACTGTGGAATCTTATTCCAGTTCTATGATTATTACTACACACTGAATGTAATTTTTGCCAACAATGAACCAAAAAGCACTTAAATAGGAAGGAACAAATGCTAGGCTTACTTAAAAGCAGGTGAAATGAGACTGGCCAGGGCTGACCTTGATGGGCTGACCCAGCAGTCAATACCCATCCTCAGTCAGAAGTCGTTCAACAAACATTCTGTTTTGACTGTGACATATACTTTAATGAAAGTAAAGGCACCCTGTTGGGATTCAATATAAAGTGAAAATGGGAACAATCATGTATAAATTGAGTGTAATTTATTTTGTTGATGTGTGCATGTGTGTGTCTGTGTATGTGTGTCTACAGATTGGTATAGATTACACATTAAGTCTCTGAGGGGAGAACAAATGATCCAGATAAGAACTGTCCAGGGGACAGATCCAGTAATGCATTATTAATCTGGTGTTTCATTAAGACCCTGCAAGGTAGCTGCAATGTTATACAATATCTAAAGTCCAGCGCAGTCAGAGAGAAGGAGAGAGGTCAGAAAGCAGTTGAAGTAGAGGCTTGGGAATGTATACAGTGTTTGCAGCCAGAAATCTTGCTTAAAAAGCCCACCATACCTACACTGACTGCAAGTGCTTTTGGAACTTCATTATTTCATATGTAGCATCATATCAAAGGCTGTTGGGGTAAATATGTACAGTTGCAAGCATTTCTTCATGGGCAAACACCTCAAAATAAAGGGACGTGAATTTATGGATTCTCATCAAGCTAATGGAGCTACTGCATTGACAACATGCTTCAGCCCTGATCAGTGCCATCTGAGGTGAATGTGCTAGCTATGAAAACATATTAATTCACTTGGGCCTCCTTTATTGTTTTTACCACTGAGGTTGTTGGCTCAAATGAGAAACCAGTATTGTCTATAATCATCATTAAGTCAAGGCCATTACCAGTTCCCTTCTCCCCTAAGTCATTTGCTAGAGACACAAGGAATTAGTTTTAATTAAAACAAAACAAATTACAATAGAAACAGGAGGCCTAGGGCAGTACTGAAGCAGATCTGTTAAGCCGATACTAATAGACTTGTTTAAACAAACAAAGACATTAAGGAAAGTCTCTGTTGGTTTGTGGAACTTTGAGTGACTGTGAACAGGCTGCTTGGAATTTATAAAGAAAATACATTATATGTCTAAAGTTATGACACAGACAATCAATTGTGCACACACAGCTTGAATCAATTTCTATAGAAAAACACAGCCAGCAGCTGGAAGAACCTTGAGCATCTGCTAAAGTGATATAAAGCTCATCAGCTCTGGGTTGTGGAAAAGTGAAACTATGTTCTCTGGAGTGATAGTGCACCATCCAATACAGTTAGGGTAAGTTGGAAGTGTGTTTGTGATCCAGAACGAATCGTCCAACATCAGCATATGACCTAACTAATGCTCTTGTGGCTGAATGCCATTAAATTTTGACACTAATGTTCCAACAGTCCAACTAGTTTTCTAGTGTAAAGCCTTCCCAGGACACTGCAGCAGTTACTATTAATATCCTTTATTTCAGAAGAAATGTTGGATGAATAGGAGTCTGAAAACTTTTGGACATATAGGGCTGGTTTCCCAGGCTAAAATTAAGCTTAATTGTTGACTTAAAGGTTTTCCACTGATAAATCACCATTATAATTGCAATTTTGTCCAAAGTTAGTTTTAATCTATGTCTGCAAAACTGGCCAATAAGCTGTAACTATTTACTTTTTCCAGCGCTGTAGTATTTATTTTTTCCAGCACTAATATTGGAATGGTTTTCACCCTTTTTGCCACTGTCTAAGATTTATTTTGCTGCTTGGTTGTTTGGCCCAGCAGCATGATATTGCTCTGGCCTCATGATGGAGCAGTATTACAGTTCACCGATACAGCCTCTCTCCATTTGCAGTAATGGAATATCAAAGTGAAGTAGCCCCCCTTCTCTGGGCAGGAAGAGAAGGGCCACTGCTCTTGGATTAGTCGGGATTTGCTTCTCCACTAGAAGGGAAGCATTGAGATTGAAACAGATAACCATTTACTAGAAACAATAACTTTTTTCTCCTCTGGTTCCTTTCTTCAGGAGCCAATCTTCAGTGGTCTATTTGAAGCCTTGGAAGGCACAGTCAGAGCACTGTTGATAGTTTCTAATCAGCCCACTCTGTCCCTTTTGGACTTTGAAAGGCCAAAGGTTCAGGACTGACGGAGGTGGGTAAGGTGGAATAACTCCCTAGGGGTCACCCCCACAATTGTGCTCTATGCCTGACCCCCAGACCACAAAGATAAAAAAGCACCAACTTCTCAGAGTTACTGACAGTGCAGTTCAGTTAGCATAGCAAAACAACGTGTTTCTATGTTCACTGCAGAACTACTGATGCCATGAATAGCAACCCTGTTAATGATCACTATGTTCTATTATGATGTATTTCTTAATTGCAGACAAATATGTCCTTTCGTGTAAGCTAATTGTTCTTATAGCAGATTTGTTTCAACAAAAGGCTCAAAGATTGGCTTATCACAAACATGGAGCTAATATCTTTTTAAGTGTGACATTTTAGGAAAGATAAACATGATGGGATACGTTTGACCTTACTTTTATGTGGTGAAAAGCTGAAACAGCTGGAGCTCATCACAAACTCAATCTGATATCACTTTCAAACAATCACAGTGAAGAATTAAAGAAGTGGTAAATGTCTTGAAACACCTTTTATATTTCATACAGACGTGTTCAGACTGATAAGAATACAGAGCTGTCTTCAGCAACAAGTTCTTCCATTTTGCACAGATGTACTCTCTTATATACTCATAAATGGATGCTTGAGTCTAGACCATTTGCTTTTACATGGAAATTCTTTTTTTATCGGCTTCACTCAATGGTGCGCTGTGTGTTAGACAGATTTATCTGAATCTTGTGCAATTAACATACAAGATTAGTAAGAATTCTATTTTTATTTGCAACGTTTAGTATGATTTCATCTCCGTATGTGTCCATTGTTAGTTGATTTGCTTGAAGGGAATGATAAGACTCGTTTAATGACTTTCCTTTCCCCAGAGAATAAAGGCTGATTTCCATTCCCATTTGATATTTATCTTCGCTGTTGTCCAAAAAATTTATTTACAGCATTTGAAAACCTTTTATACAATTACTTACATATATTACATAAAACATATTTTTGCTTGGATATACTAATCATTGTTAGTCTTAAACACAAAATAAAGTAACAATGAAATAGATACATATTACGAAGATTTACATCATAATTTTAAAGAAAAGACAAAGTGAAAAGATATGTTTTCAAATGTTTCTTTTGAGTATTTTGAAATTGTGAAAGGTAATTCCATGAGTTCAGTGGTTTAGAAACATAATAACAGATGCCTCTTTATTTATTCTGTAATTTAACAGGAATACTGGCTGTAGCCTCAATAATAAGCATCTAAAAGTGCACTCAGTTAAGTTAAAGTAATTGATTACTTCATCTTAGTCTCCTTTGGAGACATGGCCTAGCGATTCTCAAGAAACACAGAAGTTTGCCCTTATATCAGGATGGTTTCGGGCCACAGAGAACTATCTCCACTTGCTGGGAAGCATTCCCCTTTTAACACTGGCTCATGAAGAATGCTTCTTTTCTACTTCAGACAACATGATTATAGATTCTTTCTAGTCAGCTGTCACAGATGCCATGGCATGGCATTCAATAATGTTGGGGATGTGAGTTTGTATGTGTGTGTTTTGGGGTGTTGGGTTGACCAAATTAGCCGTAAGCCGGTTGATGTACAGTATTCACCCCAAAGAATCCCCTTAGCCGCCCTCCCGCCAGCCCCCGCTACATCAGCTGCCTGCCAGAGAAAGGCTTCTCTCCTCAAAGAGGCTTGTCGTGGTACTATTTGCATCTGAATACCAACTTTTGTTGGTAAATTCAAGGAGACCTTGGTGAGTTTGCATATGGAATCACATTCTCCAGGCCATGCCAAGACCAGTTACCAGTGAAGAAACTGAAGCAACAGGACTAACTATGGTAGAGAGGCCCTAGGCATGTGATCTTTACCAAGCATATAACCCTTTACTGTCTACATCAGCAGCAATGTGATGTCTCAACTTGTTATGAAAAGATTGTGACCCAACAAAGCTAAAAGTTTGTAGATTTGTGTGACTAATTAACATTTAAAATAAGCAAGCAATCAAAAGGAGCAGGTTGCCTTTTTATGTAGTGATTGTATACAAAAAACTCCAGCTACGCATGCTGATGCATTTTACTGTGCTGCATGTAGACTTGTGTTGTAAATAGTGTGCCAGGAAGATAGATTTTAACGGATGCAATTCAATTAATATTTCGACAATCTAATTACATAATTTTCTTACCTCAGATGTCGGTCGGTCAGCCAAGACATGCTTTATGTCTCAGTTTTGCTTGTTTAGGTTAACTGGGGCTACTAGGTTAGTTAAAGTAACAAACACTATACCAATTTGTGTTTTTATAAAAATACATTACAATTTTAACGGTCCAAAAAATCAGTTTTTCAAACAAATCTTAAACACATCACCAAAATCTCTCCTAGCCCACCCTAACCACATTCATATCTTCACTGGCCATGTGGTTAGGACATAGTATGACGATGACAACACTTGATTTAGCTTTCTCCAGATTTATTGTTGTCATTGTCATAAAAAATTATTCTAACACTCTTACTCTTGGTCTGTAAATGCAAGCCTTGTTGTTTAAAGTGGATGTCTGTAGCGTTTGTAAGTTTGTACATTTTTATTGTTATCTCATGTTCTAAACCACACTGACATGTAATGAAGACCTGGATATGGCTTGAGAGGTTTTGGGGATATATTTAATATTTGACTCCAAGTTTTTTTTAAGAACCGGAACCTCAGTGTGAGTGGAAAGGTGTTGGTACAGATGGATAGTGGCTTTGGTTCATGGTGTTGAAACTCTCTCTAATAGCCAGACTGAACTTTTGGATTCCTATTAAACTTATGCTTTATAAGTCAGAGATACACATGGGACGATGCTCTATCTTCAGTGTAGCAATCGGATATTTATCAAAATATCATAATATATTCTCTGACATTTTTTTGAAGGCCTAGTTTGCATGTGACTCATATCTTTCTTAAAATCTGTTACCGTTTCATTCTACTTACTTTTCTTCGAATGGCATCTACTCTCTGTGAAACTATGTCCCATCACATTTTTTCCACCCAGCATTCATACTTCATCCTTCTTCATAAAATATATATCTAGAATTAAGATTTAATCCACTTCTTTATTTGCTACTTTTCATCTTCATGAGTAGTTTCAGTTTTTAGCAGCACGCTACATCAGTTTACTCAGATGCACAGGGCTGACTGCAGTATCGTTAAGAGACACACAATACTAATGGACAGCTTGGCAGACAGCGCAGTGTGTAGGATTTGATAAACATTTTATGCAGTGCATCATTTAACTAAACCTCCCATAATTCATTATTTGTACTCAGTCTCAGTGATCCTCTAAAAAAGCTAACGTCTCAGCCACACTGAATAAACATCCAAAACATTTAACTGCATCATTGTTGGTTTGAATCATTTCAGTCTTGTCGATGTTACTAAACAAATGCCTGTGAGCGAGCAAAACTGGATCAGCTGTGATGTTTTAGTAAAATACAGCTTAACTTAGTGTTTTTGTTGCAACTGATCTTGGCTCCTGTCATATTTTTTTTACACTATGCTTTTCCCTTTGTTATACTTTTCTTTTCCCTTGAGTGACTCCCTTTTGTTCTTTTGTGGACTTTCTTGCCTTGCTGGGGGTAAATGTACTGATGCTAAGCTTGTTTCTATGCTGACTGGAATCTGTCCCTTTCCTGTTCTCATTGAACTGAAAACATGGCAGCAAATGCCAAAGGCACTTGCAAGCATGCCTTCAGTGGATGGGATGAATTGCCCCAAAGCTCCTAAAAACAAAAAAACTAAGATAATGAAGACGTACCAGTATCTTTTGTGGCAAACGGGTGTTAGACAGTAGGATGCTAGCATTACTACTACTGAGGACTGATTAGACAGCAAGTTGATTAGTTCATTGGCTCATCAGCAATTCACACTCACTGACATAAGCTGTGCATAAGACACTAAAAGCTTAATAGAGTTCAACAATAAAACAGCAACTGATAAGCTGTGTTTAGAATTTGAGTTCATTTTTCCTCATGAAAATTTACAAATGATGATGTTACTCTTAAGTTTGACATGAACATGATTTTGAACTCGCTTGAGATTTCTCTCAAGGATATGGCAAATTCAGAAGACATTAATGAGTGGCAGTTCTTCCATATTCTCTATGTATACTAATAATTACATTAATTATATTTTTGCAGTTTTAACTTTCACATTCTTCAAGCTGTGCTGTGTTCATGCATGCCTATGAGGGGAAAAATGAAATGAATGTATGAAAACAATGGTCACAATGACATGAGAAATGTTTTATCCTTTTATAATAGCTAAAAAGCTTGATGGCCTGCATTAACTTTCCACTGAACCAAAATATAGCGAGCATACCAGCAAAGAAAACAGTCAGGAAAACCATGATCTCCAGTCTACATAAGAACTAGGTTAGGCCTAAAATGATCATCTTGGTTGTGTTCAAGCCAAGTAAACATCCCCTTACCCCTTTGCCTTGAGTGCTTTGGGAATTAGTTTTTGTTTTTCTCCGAAAAAAAAGCTTTAAAAAAAACCTAAAGCTGGCTTTCCCATGGTGGTGGGTATTTCCTAATTGGTGGTGTCTGCAGCCTTAGTATGGACAAAATGACTCCAGTGTGTTTTCCACGTTATAGAACTGTGAACTGTTTAAATTTCCTTTCACTGCCTTTTCTGTGGCTGTTGTTTTCATTAGTTGCCAACTCAGGGAGTGGCAGCAGGAGGAGGAGAAAGAACGGGAGGAGGAGGAGGTGATGGAGTGTAAGGGTCACCAAGGAGCCAGGAGAATTTAAAACAGCAGACCTCCAAGGTCAGACCTTACATGAGGTGAATACAGCTATGTGAGTGAGTGAGTGTAAGAGAGAAAGTGAAAGAGGGAATAATAGGAAAGAGAAGACAAGAAGCTTGTGAGGAATGTTTTCACATGCAGCAATGAATGATAAGCCCAAGAGTGAGTCGTGAAGGTGTCAGAGGGTAGCAGATATCTGCAGAAATCTTAGCTGTCATTTGGCCCAGCTAAAATGACCTTTACGTTATCTCCCCTGCCCTAAGGACTACAGAGTGCTGGGTGTGATCTGGCTGAGATAGGGAGCATGGAGGGGTGTTATTTGATCATTTCTTCTTGCTGCTCAAGACCGTTAACCCTCCATCATTTTTTGACATTTTCTAATCTGTTGATGAATATCACAGCAATGCAATGCCAGAATCAACTGTGTGCTGTTAAAAATTTAATTTCGTAAATGGTTATCTGCTTGGATGTTCTAAGAATCATGTATCTGTAAAGCGTTTAAACCTTTAATTGTTTCACACTTACAGAAACGATCAGTTGTAATATGTTAAATGATCCATAATCTGTAGGCTGAATAGGTGGATTTATGCAAATGCTTCAGTTTTTGTGACCTCATAAAAACAGTGCAACTAACCAAACCTAATTTCTGTCTTCGGTACCGTAAGGAGTGAGGAATGACTGGTTTTAAAGTTGACACACTACAGCAAACAGAAAAAAATACATGTACCAATGGTAGGATTTCAGTGCAACTATTGCATTGAATTATTTAGGTACCTTTATTTTTAAGAGCATAATTCATATACTACCTTTTAAGTGATCAAATGTTATAGAATACTGATGAGCTTAACCTGGATTGAGTGACACAGATGTTATGTTAAAGAATTACAAAACCTTCCAGTGAGAATGACAGCCCTTCTTGCTAAGCAGTGCTGTAGCTTCTTTGTTGTTTTGTGTTTGCTGAAGGACCTGGCTGGATGCAGACTCCCCATGGACAGCCAAATAAACACACACTCTTGTTTTAGCCCATGTTTACTCTTGGATTCTCTGTGTGGGAGAGGTCTGCTGAATACTTTAATTATATTTGACAAGCAATTACGCCACTTTGACTTTGTTAAAGTGTTTTTTTCCTATGTTGTTTCTCTCAGTGAATTTGATGGTTGATTAAAATCCTATTGTTCTTTCTTACTATTTTGGAATAGTATTGTTTCCAACAGAATGTTTATTTAGCAACCACACTTTGTATAAACACCTTTGTGTAAAGATTTTCTGATCATTTTGTGATTTAGCACTAACATCTGGATGCGCTCTGTATCCAAGCTGCTTTAGTCAATGGGGAAAATGCTTAATTTTCTGATTTGTATTTTTCCCCTGAATGCCACTGAATTATGGGTATAGTGATACGTATTTGCTAACACGTGTAATCTCTTTCTATGTCTGATATGGAGGTCTCTCAGTTTTCTAAGTTTTTTTCTTACAAAACTATGATGGAATACAGTCTTCACCAGAAATGATAGGAGTCATTTTTTCATAATCTTGGAGTAAATGTAGGTATAATTTATGAAAGATACAGCACATTTCTCCAACAGAGCATTATTAATGAATTAAACACCATTAAAGAAAGAACCAAACACTCAGTGGCCTGTGGAAAAAACAGTGTTCCATACGTCACCTTCTCTAAGACCAGGTGAGATTACAAGCCCTGTATAGGTCCAGTTTTGTGAAATTTTCCTCACAACGTCTCTAGGGCAGCAACATCCAGAGGAAGGGGGTTGCAAGATTTCACAATGATAGCATGTAGGCCCCTAGAATCTATGCAGGGTATAAACATTTATCTTTTTTCTGACCTAAGAAAATAACAGCAGAAGTTGGTGATAACAAGGGACAAACAAAAACCATGTTTAATGCTTTATTATGTACTCTTCCAAGGCAATTGTATATGTGGCCAAATAAGGATAGACTACACAGTGGCATGGAGGTACCTGTGAGGGCAGGTGGCTTTTTTCTTTATAAATAAACTCTAAATGCACCCAAGATAATTTTAAACACAGGAGGCCTAAAATGACATTATGAAGTGGTGAAGATACATTTAAAAAGGACGGTTGCTCTTGGTGAACCGTACCAACTGTGATTACAAAGTGGTGTATGAGTAAGTCAGCACCTACTGACCTCCCATCAAGGGCATGTACTGAAAAGGTTCGTAAGGGTTCTTACAGGGAGGTTATAAGGTTAAAAGAATTGACCAGTTTTACATCCATGAAGTTGCCCACAGCCTCGGAGCCTGTGGAAGCTGAAAACATAAAGTTGAAAGGGATTGTCTTAATGGGCCACTTGAGGACTCCCCATCAGCAGTGAAATGAATGTGGCTATTTTAGTCGTCAGCTTCTGGAGCAGTAGGGTGGTGAACAAAGTAAAAGGAACATAACAGCAAAAACCCTGACATTCTGAGGGGCTCTCGCCAAACTCTGGGAGAGCTAGTGACAGGAGGTGTAAGACAGGAGGTGTAACAGCTAGTAAAATGGTGGGGCTAGGGGTGCCTCAACTTGTGAGGTTGGTTAGGCCAGTTACCTGACACATTCTGCTGTTGTCTGAACCAAGCTGAAGCTCTTGGTGATGTTCTCCCAGCAATCTTTTTTGTTCAGCCACTTTGATCAGGCCTCTAAAGCTGGTCTTCAGTAGTTCCTTCTCATGTGCTGTGTCCATTGTAGGTAAAGGTTTCTGTGATGTGTAATCCAGAGACTGGAGGCATGCACACAGAAAGCAGAATCTTTATTTACAATCCAAAAATACCATCAAAAAGAAGGATAAAATTCAATACAGTATATCAGAGGAGCAATGCAGGATTATAGTCAAAAGCACAAATAACATGCAAACAATAGCATTTTTTCAGAAAAAAAAATGGTTCAGAAACGTCACTAACACAGAGGTAGGAGCAGATATGATTAAGGTGGCAGTTCAGTCCTGCATATCCCAGGTTGGGATGTGGCTAGGGGTTTAACACTTACATTCCACACTTAATTGTGTTACATATTACACATATTAAAAGTTACATATTACACATACATTGACATACTTATATTGACATATATTACACATATACACATACATATTGGATATGATATAAGGTCAAGCCAGGGTTCCCAAACCTTGGTTAACATCAAATTCAAGGACCTTTCAAGGACTTTCCAGGACCAATATCTTCAAATTCAAGGACCACATGCAGCAGCATTTACCTACTGCTACCGCTGAATATGTTATCAATAAACAATTTTAGATACAAATGCAATAAAAGACTGTGAATGGCATAGAAGTTGTTGGGACAAAATCAATGCAAAAAGTGGACTGAATGTATAGTCTACATGCATGTCAATAATATTCAGAGGTAGGGCTGTAACGATATAAAACCGAAATCGCGATACCCAGGTCCTCAAACCCATGTCGCGGTGTGAGAAAGCCGAATCGCGACACATCGCTTCCGATTCCCAGAGCTGTCCTTCCCCTATTTTCTCTACCCAAAATGATCTTTGTCTAATTGTACGTGAGCGAGTGAACCTTCTTGCCATGAAACTATCTTTGACATTTCTCCGGTAATGTTGTGAACAAGTGCTTCGACAGTTATAACGGAGAAAACATGTACACACTAAATGTGCCCTACACACTTGTGCCTTGGGAAACCTTCGTCTTTGTGAGTATTAATGTGTTCAGAAAGCACTCTGATGTGTGTTGGAATTGTTTTTGGTTGATAAATGTGAT
>JBBPCY010068125.1:0-12194 GCA_037974405.1 Brachyalestes nurse
CTCTCTCTCTCTGTCTCTGCGGATCTCTCCTTCTCCCTATCTCTTTCTCTCTCTCTCTTTATCTCTCTCTCTCTTTCTTTGTCTCTCCTTATCTCCCCCCCCCTCTCTCTCTCTCTCTCTCTCTCTCTGTCTGTGTCTCTCCTTATCTCCCCCCCCCTCTCTCTCTCTCTCTCTCCCTCTCTCTGTGTCTCTCCTTATCTCTCCTTCTCTCCCCTCTATCTCTCTCTCTCCTTCTCTCCCCCCTCTATCTCTCGCTCTCTCTCTCTCAGGGTGGTAGATATGGAGAGGGCCCGTCTGTCTTGCCCCATAACCCCTCTGGGTCGTGCAATGGCTGCGTTTCCTGTTGCACCGCGGTATGCTAAGATGCTTGCTCTGGGCCACCAGCAGGGCTGCATGCCCTACATCATTACCATAGTGGCGGCCATGACTGTCCGAGAGATCTTTGAGGAACTGGACAGGTAATCTAATAATAATCCTTCCTCCTTTGGACTAAATTGAAACTACTCAGAACGCGAGAGGCTGGCACTGCTGCGCCCCCTGTTGGCAAATACAGTTCAGACATCTCATCATTCTTAAATATGTTAGAGCAGATAAATTGCTTTCCTTAGTCTTTCATGGCTATTCAAATGTCTGACGACCTCTTATCACAAGAAAACGTACAAAATGGCAAGCCACCTATTATGTTAATAGAACAATTGATGAGAAATCAACCAATAGAAATGAGAAATTATTTTTATGATAATGACCCTTTTTTGTGCTGTAAAATCCTGTTTCTGAGGGGCAAGGTTAAGTGGGGTTCATACTGAATTGTATTCTGTGTAAACTTTTTCCCTTCCCCTCTGTGCATCTGTCTGCCCATTCATCCTCCCTCTCTCTCTCTCTCTCTCTCTCTCTCTCTCTCAGGCAAGCGAGCAGTGAAGAAGAGAGCAGTAAGCTTGCTGGGAAAAAGGCTCGTTTTGCTCAGATGAGGAGGCTGTGGGCTGGACAGGGTCAATCTTTACTGCTGGGAGACCTCATGGTGATGCTGGGTCAGTTGCAAATGAAAATAACTCCCATACACACAAACAAGCACACAAACTGCTCTGGGGGCCAGAGGGAGCAATCCCTTTGCTGACTCTAGCACAAGGTCAATCAGGCCCTGTCAACCAGGCCCTGCAAAAACTTAACTGGGCCTCTCCTAGAGATACTGACACAACTGTACTGCTATGACTCACAGGAAGATCAGATTTCTTAATAACGCACCAGTTAGCTTCCATCAACACTACTCATACAGCCCTGACATCTACAACCCCCTGCAACTTATCCATGGTAACAGTTTAAACAGATCCTTCACTCCCTGCTGCATGACCTATGTATTATTTGTCATTTTCAAATGTGAAAATATATTTAAATGGCTTAATGCAGGAATCAGTGTACATCATTCAGCCAATGCCAGGCTGCTAAATATATTTTGCATTTTTGCTATGCATTTAGGTGGTGTAATGATCTAAAAGTAAATGTTACATACTCGAGAGTATAAACATTTGATGATGAGTAGAGAACTTACATTATTTTTGAATAGGATGGTGCATTGTATTCCATTTATGCCACTATTCCAGAGGAAAAGCAGTACTGAAAGCAAACCAGAAACTCAGTAAACTGCAAAATTTTCCAGAGCTCTGTCTAATTGCTGAAGCATTTCTGCAGGAGCCGTAGGGGCGTGTGAGTTTGCTGGCTGCACGCCAGCGTTCTGTGAGGAGAACGGCCTCCGCTACAAAGCCATGCTGGAGATCCGAAGGTTGCGGGGGCAGCTCACTAACGCAGGTGAACAAACACACACATTCAGACGGGAGAGCAGTCACAGTTACCCAAATATGGTATTCAAATTTCCGTTCTATAAAATTGGCAATGTTTGAACATATTTGAATGTAACCCAGTTTATAAATAGTTCTTCTGAAATATTAGCAAAGTAGCTTCATGTCAGACCTTTTGTACCATTAAAGCAGTTGTGGGCTTTTTATTTGGCATGTTTTTTACTTTGTCACCTAACACAGTTCGTAAGATGGGGTAATCTTTGTTCATGTAGCACCAAACACTCTTCAGAATGTTATTACTGCAGACCTTCTTCCACTTCTGTTGATTTCTAGTGTCAGATTTTAAGTGTAGAGCACATTATGTTCTGCTCTGCTGGAGTGAATGTAGACAAATACAGAGGGTGAAATGTATGATGGCATGATGTTAAGCACATAATACCCACATACCTTCTTACAAAGGAGAGCTAGATTTTGCAATAATTTAACCTATATTTCACACAATTGCTGTTCTCATATGCATTTCAAATCACATTTAATTACATTTGAGTAGCCATTATTATCCTGATTAGTCCAGCATTAATGCTAGAGCAGAATCTAAGCTTTTGATTGTATATACTTAAATATTCTCTCTTGCTACTCCTCAGTGAACGCGGTCAGCTCTGATGCGGGTGTGTGTGTGGATGGCAAAATGGCACCCCCAACTGAATCCCAGGTGGTGTGTCTGCGGCAGATCGTACTGGCGGGGTTGGGTGATCACCTGGCCAGAAGAATACAGGCTGAAGAGCTACTGGATCCAAAATGGAGAAATGGCTACAAGGTAATTAAACCCCAAATCAGCCTTTAAAGGGGAATTCCATTAATTTTCCAAATTTCCTCATAATTAAATGGGTGAGGTGTAAACAAAGTCAATCATAATGTTTTGGAGTGAAATGCTTTGTTCTAGAGAAAAGTCAGAATGGTTCGCAGCGGTGGTAACAGGAACCAGACGTCTGAGTTGAATGCCTCTAAAAACAAAACTGAATTGTTACAAATATACTGACGGATGCCTGAGATATTGGTTTTATGATATTTTAAAAGCAAAGACACAAAGGAGATATGTGTAAATTCACGGGTGGTTTAATAGTATATAAAATTGATGTAATACACTGTGTGTAGTGTGAACCCTGATTCCACTGTAAAAAAAAAAAAAAGCTCCTCTACAATTAAGCATTTTACATCAAACCATTCTGAACGCCTCTGTTTACATCTCAACCAACTGGATTATGGAGAGATTTTAAAATATCATTTGAAGCTGAAATATTTACTGAAACTGACTTTAACATTCTTCTTCAATATGTCAACCTTTTATTATAATAAAATGTGTTTTGTTAATAAACTGAGCTGTTCTGCACGGAGAACTACTTTGTCGTGACAATGGCAACAGACTTACAAGCCACACGTCTGAGTTTTTTGTCGTTTAACATAACAAACAAGCACCCGCTTTGGCAGAAAAGGGTCAGCTGACATTTGGTGTGTGGCACGGAGGCACGGGGGTTAGCCGTGTTGCATCAGAGAAGGTTTGACTCCTGCCTGGGATGCCAGGGTTGTTTCTGTGTGGAGTCTTCATGTTCTCCATGTGTCTGTTTGAGTTTCCACCAAGAGCTCTGGTTTTCTCCCACAGTTCAAAGACATACATGAGGTGGATTGGACATGCTTACTTGCCCCTAGGTGGAACTGTGTCTGTCTGAGGTGTTTCTCTGCGTCTTGCTCTATAATTGCTGGGACAGGCTCCAGCAACACCCCAACCCTGGTTAGGAAAATCAGTGAGAGACTGTTGTTTTTTATGCCAATTTTCAAAACACGGAAAAAGTCACCCATGGAAAGTGAGATGGTGTGTTCTGGTATACAGTACTGTGCAAAAGTCTTGAGACACCCCTCATTCCTTAATATTTTGCTTTGTATCTCCTTGTTAGTGCAAAAATACAACTTTATGCCTGTAAAACTTTCTTATCTTTAGCATATTGAACAAAGAAATGGGATCAACTTTTTACTGCAACAGGCTGCAAAGTGCCTAGATATGGTAGTTCCAAGCACCCAGCATTCAGCACCACCAGTATACTGATCACCACCCGATCACCTGGTTCAACAGTCATAATAGAAGGAAACTCCTGGTTCCTGAAACTGATGTTTATACTGTTTTTGATGTAGCTGTTTTATGATGCAGAGCAAGTAACTGTTTAAAAACAGTTGGCAGAAGTGAATAGAGGATGAGACTGCTGGGGGCTATGTCCAGGGTATTGCCTGAATGTGACGTTCTTGTGTGTAGACTCCCCTGCTGGATGATCCTGTTTTCATCCACCCTTCCTCCGCCCTCCACAAAACGCTGCCCGAGTTCATCGTTTACCAGGAGATCATGGAGACCACTAAGATGTACATGAAAGGTGTGTGTGTTAGGCTATCTACAGTAAACCCCAGACATTTGCGGGGGTTGAATTCTAGGAGCACCCGCGAATTGTGAAAAATCACAAATCCGTAATGTGGTAAAAAAAATGCCTAAAATGCCTATTTTTATAGTGTAAGCCTTAAATATGCTCCCCAAACACTTTAATTTCATTTTAAACTCAGCTTAATACATTACCTTTAATAAAAAAAGGAAAGATAAACCCATATCCGGACTGTACAGTGTACACTGAACTGCTGTCTCCCGCGGTGCTAGAATGTAAAATACCGATGTTACCCCTGTATAGACTGTGCTGCAATTCATTCAAGCACATTTTCTTTGGTATGCCCTTTCATTTTCTTTGGTATAAGCAGAGTTAATACAGTAATAAATTCATTTAATTTACAGTAAAAAAAAAATGAAAGTTGGAAAGATAATTAACTCTTTTGGGGCTTTCTGCATCTAAGTAATTTCAAGAAGGTTCAAGAAAGCCTTTAATCTTAACCTTAAACTGACTTTAAAAAGTTAAATTTTTTTGAAGAGAACCCACATGCATTTTTCAAAACATGCCCAACAGGATTCCTGGAATTCTCTCTGAAGACAAGACATGTTTTACCACACCAATTTGTGATGATTTCATTATTTTATTTGCACAATATACGTTAAGTGTGTATTATCTACGTTTTAGGTGTGTGTGTATGTAGTAAATAACGTTGTGCTGCAGGCTGTTTACGTTATTGATGTGGCTTGTAGGAGTGTGCGCAGTGCAAGCTGATTGGATCCCAAAGCTCCTCCCCCAGTACTGTCACTTCAGCGGACCAGAACAAGACCCCTCCCCCTGGTACTGCCCACTCAGCGGCAGAGTGAAGTGCCAGCAGCAGAGCACCTTCTGTAAGAGCACACCTCCACCTGTCACTGCATCTCCCCTGGCCTTTAAATCTTTAGATCAGGATTGAAGGATACTGGGGAAGGATGCCATTTTGCAGTCATTTGTCATATTTGAAAACAAAAATAGTTACCGGAAACGAAACTATAATAGCTATAATAATTATACAGTAACTATTATAGCTTGTTGATTATAGCTAGAAACTGAAATTGTGTTTATAGGGAGGAGGGATTTAGACAGTAGTTTGATATTCTGGCTAGAGATGTGTGATATGGACGAAATACCTCATTACATTTGTATTGCTGTATGAATGAATGCAGTATTCTTTTGATTGAATTAAAAACACATTAGTTAGTCCATGATGTGATTAATAGTAATAATTCACATTTATTAGATCATTTCATGGTCTTGATTCATTCAGAATGTAAGTGCTAGGACATGCTGTTTGGAATTAAAGGGGCATTTCAGCCTAAAACTGTACAGTGTTGCACCCTTCAGGCTCTTAAGTTTGCCAGAATTCACACGTTTGTAGTGTTTTAATGTTTTCATCCACAAGTGTTCCCTGGACACTGATTTAGAGGCTAACTAATACACCTGTGCTGTTTGCCAGCATTAGTGATATGACAGTAATCTGTTTTCTTTTGTTAGTGGAATAATACATAAAAGAAATAACCCCCCTTGCAAAAATAATTTTACAAAGCCACTCAAAATTTACTTTCACCTTCATATCATCTGAAGACAGTTTTACTAGTTTTTAATCCAAGAAATTTCACTTTAGAGACTACTGTGGCGCCTCTGTAGGAGGCAAGTAGGCAGATGTAGAGATGATTACATTTTTCACTTTGGTGTGAGTGTCACATTAAACATTTAGTGCCTGGACATGGGCACAGCTGCATATTAAACTATTGCATTATCAGTACCACGAAGGCTGATGTCCCAGTAACCAATAAGGAATAATATATTGTGCAGCCTGAGGAAGTATGAGCTTATTGTACATGTGTTTGTGTTTACAGTCAGAGTTGGTTGGAAACTTCCTGCCATAGAAAGGGATCATCCAGAAGGTCTCGAGCGCTATAAATTATTCGCCAAGTTTCTCCTGGAGGGACAGGCATGTGTTTTTGTTTGTTCTTACGTTCACAGTTTTTTTATTAAGAGTAGAAGAGGTAACAATGAAGCTGACCAAATCTTTTATTGAATGTTTCAGGTCTGTGCCACGTTGCAGCAGCACTGTACACATTTACTGTCTAGTCCTTCGACCATGCTGAAGACATGGGCCAAGTAAGAACACGGAACATAGAAATAAACATTGTGCAACAAGTAGTTGTTTTATTTGACATACATTTTACATGTATTTTTACATATATTTTAGGCTGCAGCCCCGAACTGAAGCTCTGTTAGGAACACTAGTATCTGAAAAAGCAGACAACAGAGATGCCTTACAAGCTGCATGGAGGAAAAATGAGAAATGTAAGTGCCTATGTTGGTGTCTTTTTAGGAACAAACTGTCATCACCTGATGCTTTCTTGCAGTGTTCCATCATTCAGATGCAGTCTGTTTGGTCTGAGTAGATTTTAAAGTGGGCAGAATGTTTGTAATTATTGATCATAATTGGTTTATTTTGTTAACGCTACACTCTATGGACAAAAGTATGTGGTCACTCCATCTAATTAATGAATTAATGCGCTCCTACCACACTCACACTGCCAAGTGTCGACTGGAGTGGTGTAATGCACGCTGCTACTGGACTATGAAGCAGTTGTTTTTTTTGAGTAGGAAAAGAAACAAAGCCTCCCCTCCCCAGTAACCATCTGTACTGATTTACTTCCTCTAGCACTGAAACACAGCAAAAACATTTCTGCAAACACGCTTGTTTACTTACAAATATGGAAATTTTGTGCACTTTCTTTTTTATATATAATTCAAAGTACAATGATATGAATGTTATCCATCAATATTTAACTGAGGTTTAACTAAAGGAACTGTATAATGGGTGGTAATTGCATTTTATAGCTACTGTGAAAAGAGTGAATCTGCTGCTGTACTGAGCCTAAACTGAGTGAGACATTTAAAAGCTCATTCTCTAGTACTGGAGCCCTGGTTGCAACCAGTCACATTTATAGACAGATCATTGGAGAGAGTTGTAAATGAATGATATACAGTAATCCCCCAGTTTTACGCGGACCAGGAGTCGCGGATTCAGTCACACGCGGATTTTTTTTTAGAACCGAACTCATAGTTTTACGCGGAAATCCCCACAATAACGCGCAAACTGGAAATATCCTCTGCCTTTTTTTGCTTTTTTGTGGCAATAAATATATTTATTCTGGATGTTTTCACAAAAAACATCCGTTCACGTCACCGCGGTGTCCCAATACTTTTGTCCTGTGACCTTCCGAGTTGCATATCTTGGTGGGGAATTTAAATTAAAAGACGGGTTTACCTTGAAAAGGGGCGAATACGGGTTTACCTTTATATTTTCTTTAAGGGTAATGCATTAAACTGAGTTTAAAATGAAATCTGAGGGCATATTTAGGGTTTACACTATAAAAATAGGCATTTTTTTTTCCCAAAACACAAAAACGCAGTTTTTCCATTATACGCGGGTGCTCTTGGAATGTAACCCCCACGAAAAGCGAGGGATTACTGTATACTTTCTAGAGAATATCCATATACACTGTATTTCCAAATATTTGTAGACCCCTTCTAATTAGTGAATTCAGTTACATTAAGCTGACACAGCTGTTCAGTTACACACATGCAGCTTGTGTAATCACCATAGAAAAGCATTGCCAATAGAGTGGGAGCTGAAGGTCACCATGCCTCATGCCAAGCATCAGCCAGAGGAGCATAAAGCCCCAGCACTTTGGTGCGAAGCAGGGGAACTGCCAACTCTGGAGTGTTTAAACTCTATCCAATATTTTGCTTGTGATCCTGAATCATCTAACATCAATAGCTGACCTCACTAATACACTCATGGCTAAATACAATCAAATCTTAAAAGCAATGTTCCAACATCTGATGTAAAGCTGCTACAGAAAAGTACTGTTATTGCAACAAAAGGGGACTCCCCATTAATATCCTTGGGGTCGTGTTATCCCAGTCAAATACCTGGGTTCCCCAGCAAATAAAATGACTTAAAATGACATAATATTAATATTACACAGTTAATCACATACAATTATAGTTATCTGTGGTAAGGGTAGTTAGTAATATCACTGCCTTTCAAGCAGAGTGGTACTGATTCCCTAACACTACATTCACTTACGCCTGTGATGGGCAAAAAAAGTCACTTTAAATAACAGCATCTAAAGTGAATGTAAATATAGTTATGTAATTACTTAATGTATGATTTACATTTTATATGAACTTCACTTTGTTATAGTTTTTAAAAATGAAAAGACACAAACAATGTTTTTAAATTGACATTTTTTGAGAAATAATTCACTCTATGCATTCATGTTACGCTTGGTTATATATACAATATCATACTAGGCTATAGCCATTAAACTGTTATTACACAGACAATAACTATCCTTTAACTTCAAAGGGTTAAAGGATAAATATGGACTTGCGGTGAAAAAGCTGGAATAAAGTCGTTTGTTAATCTCTTTTGACAGTTCTCCTGTCAGCATACTGTCAGTGGATTCCGGAGTCGTATCACCCAGAAGTCAAGAAGAGTTGGCCTCCTATCTGACCTGCCTAACCACTTGTCTCACCTTTACTCAAAACACACACACACACACACACACACACACACACTCGCACTGGAAGTGCCAACAGAGCTAGTCTTGGAGGATTTGTGACTTTGTAGCTACATTTTGCAAGGTTTTTAAAGACAGTTTCCCCCTTGTCTCTGGTGGGGATGGACCCAAGGCTTTTTCTACATTTATCAACTTTCTACGCTGTATATTTATTGGTGAACTGATTTTGAACTGGAGACTGTGGAAGAAATCTATGCAACCAGATGGTCATCTGGACCAATCTCCTGTTCATACACAAAACGAGTATTGAATTGACTTTTCTTGATTCGTTAAATCTATTTGTTTCAGATATGTACATACTGTCCACAGCAATTAAATGTTACGTCAGAAGTAAATGAAAGATAAAGTTGTGTTGATGTATTTTTTTGTGAAAATGTGCACATTTTAATCAAGTGAATTCAGTGCATTACTTCTTTTTCAGATTAGATTTAACCTTGAAGTGAAGAGTCCCAGTCTATGCCTAATCTGATTCAGCCTGTGTCTGGGACTAGACCTTGAAGTTTAAGATTGCATTTAAAACAGTGTGACGTTCATGGTCACGCTCGACACTGGCTCTACATCTTTCTGGGTTTAAGTCGAGTCAATAAATACTTCTGACATGCTTCCTTTCTTCCGCAGATGATGCCAGTATATAACAATATTTCATTTACTGTTTCTCCCTTGAATATACACAGAAAGGTTTTTTTAAGTGAATGAAAGTCGTTTGAACGAACCTGATGAAATCGTGCCTTAAGGGCTTATATGGTGTAAAAATGTTTGGAGCTATAACATTATTTTACCTATAAGGAAAAAAACTGTGACAGCAAATAGTTTCAGGTTTCTTGGGTGCGGCCTTCAATTCCATTTGCTGAGTATTTGTGTTATGGGTGGGCAAGTGAGACAAGCATCTTTCATTGTAAATGTCACCATTCACGAGTGAGTGCAGTACGAGTGATAAGAGAATCAGTGGGGATTCCTGTGAAAGGCTAAAATCAGATTTGGAATAGCTGCAGACTTTTCTCAGAGTTTCCCCGCCCAGCACTAATCTGGAAAGAAAAGTAAAATGCTAATTGATACTGAAAAGGTCATCTTTGTTGTAGGTGTAAGAACATTCATGGATATTCCATAGCATTGGCCAACCAGTTCAGCCACTGTGTTGCAAAAGTACGTCTCTTTTCCATGAAGACTCACGGTTGCAGTTTTTTGGAGAGCTCTTACATAACTATGAGACGCTTGACTGCTCCAGGGTTTTTGGGGTAGCTGTTGCAGGCCACCATGCAGAGATAAAGACATGATTTATGAACTGCCTTTTACTGATCACAAATCACTTAACGTCATTAAGGCTGTCCATTTTTAAAAAGTATAAAATATTGTGAAATTGTGTGCCTAGGGGACACACATGTTTTATGCATTATGAGTGGGTGTGTATGTGTGAGTATACATATATATCCCATAGGCCTGCTGTATGAGAGTTCCTCATGCTCACTACCAAGTTATCTCTTCTGATACAGTGTCAAAATCAGTATTATACATACAGAACCATTTTTCTGGGGTGTCTTTCTATATCTACTTTAGTATTGTATTGCACAATTGGTTGTTGTTCCTTTAAGTCTATTTTTGTTGGCCTTTAAACTATTAATCGTTAAAATAATTACTGAGGCCTGCTATTGGAAGTGCAAACAGCTGTTGATGCAACAATTGTTCTTTCCCCTGAATACAAAAGATGCCATTGCAATATCCCAGTAGAGTGGATTTAGGACTGGTTAGGTGTATGAAGGACTAAGCTGCTGGAAACACACACACACACTAGATTTTTCAACATTTCTACGTAATTAAATGGTTCATATGTGAACAGTCATTCAGGGAGTCATTCTGGTGTGAATACACAGATCTAGAGAAATTTACTCGGGCCTGGTAAACAGTTTAATGCTTCTGAAGCTTCCTCAAAGCAAGTTATCACATGAAATTATTAAAAGCACAATCCCGGATGCCTGAGACATTGTTTTACAATGGTTTTGAGTCAAGGTTTGGGCGGTGCTGGCAGTGTAATGTGAAAAGTAGGCCAAAGAAAACAATTTGTTTTTTTTTGGGCTGGTCAGTGGGCCAGCATATGAGATTTGTCTCTTACTGAGTCACTGACTCACTGATTCACTCCCATTGTTGAAACATGCATGTGCAGGTGTCACCCAAGAAAAAGACAGGGTTAGCGAATAAATGCTGACACGAAGCAGAAGAGCATTCATTCAAAGACATTATGACTAAAACAGTGACCTAAAATCGGTAAAATGACACAGTGAGAAAATGTATTCAAACTTCAGTTGAGGCTGAGGATCAAACAGTTTTATTTAAAAATATTATGAATTTACAAATGAGAATGAAGTCATCAAGGCCTTGTACATGAGCGCGAAGTGCATCAGAATGTAAATTTGATATGTCAATCGCTGGAGGTGTTCTAGAGTCGCCCCTCTTAAAGGCCTCGCCAGGTTAAACTAACTCCAACATGATAATGCTAACACTACTAGAAAGTTTTTTCCCTCATATTTTTAATCTCTTAAAATGTACACTTTAGTCGACTCTAGACATGATTATGGGTAACTTTATTATATATTATGTTGTGTTTTATGTTATATATTTATTAGGAGTATGGTAGCCATCGTCTGAAAGATTATGATGTTGATGATGTTGATGATGATTATTATTATGATTATGATTATTATTATTTATTGTAGTGGTATGTTAAAAAATCTGACTGTCTGGTAAAGGTTGGTCTTCCTGCAGATATAGAGGGTAAATGGACCAAAACATTCGTGTTTCTTGTTCATTATTGCTGTACAGTAAACACTAACAAAGTTCATAGCAAACTTATAAACACTTAAAATGGTGGGAGGATAGGTAGCGTTATACATAGTAAGTGCAGTTTTGACATGTTAGGCAGTTCGAAGTAAAAAAAAAAGTTTTTCCATCATCTTACCACTGTTTTACCCTTATAAACTTTTATTTGTGTTACGTATAAACACTCAGAAGAGACTATATTAAAAACAACAGAAAATGACATTTTTGATTTGATTTGTAATCAGTTTCTTTACAGTCGGTGAGAAAACACATTTTGTCCAAAGAAAACATGCTGTAATACTGTATGACACATAGTCAGGAGTCTGAAGGCGATGTGAATGTGTGTGTGTGTGTGTGTGAAAACTTGTATGAGTTGAACGCTAAACTTCAGCCAAAACCCTGTGTGATGAACACGTTGTTTGAAGGTAAGAGTGTGTTCGTTAGTGTTCATTCCCCCACCCTGGCCTGAGGGGAGAAAGGGGGAGGGGAGCTCTCTCTCTCTCTCTCTCTCTCTTGCTCTCTCT
>JBBPCY010068136.1:0-12193 GCA_037974405.1 Brachyalestes nurse
TGCACTGTGAATACGTTCCGGATGCACTGTATATCTATACTGTATATATATCTATATATATATATATATATATACACACACACACACAAGTGCAATTTAATGGATGCTAAACCTTATGCACTGTTTCATCAGAATAACCATACGTTGCATTTATCACAGTACCACAGATCCTTTCCATCATTTTTTTTGGAAATAACTCTCCCAGAATCCTTTCAAGAATGCAAACAGTTCTGTCCCACTTGCTGGATGCTCATTTTGAACTTGTTGGTCCAGCTCGTCCCATGCAGCTCAATGTGAGAAATATCTGGGAACTGGAGAGGCAAAGACTTAATTCTCAAAACCTTCTGCATTTCCTTCAGTTGGACATAATTTTGGCACAATTTTGTAGAATGCTTGGGGTCATTATCCTGTTGAAGAACTAAATTTTGTCCAATGATACCTGAACCAGACGGAATTTTTAAAATGTTACTTTTTTCCAGTAATGATCCAACACAAAGTGAATGTTGATGAACGACAGACATTTGAGCTTTTGTAATTATGTGTAGTGTTTTTTTTTTTTAAGTGCATACTTATTATTTAATTTTTTTTTTAATCCGAGCTTGGGCCCCCCCAAAAAAAACACACACACACACACACACACACACATATATATACATAGTGTTCACAGTCGAAGGGTGAAGTCGCAGTTCAGAGTTTGTGGATTTCTTAGAACTGAGATCAAATAATTGTTTGTGGGAACCCCTGCCAATTTGTGGAAACTGCAAAAATCCTCCTGCTTTTTTTGGTGCCAATAAATTATTTCCCATGCATTTTAGTGCTAAATTATCAAGAAAAATATTATTTACTAATTGTGTAACATAAATATTAAATGTAAATTTTCATATAAAATATAACTATACATTCTGTAGTACTGTCGAGAGACACAAAGAGACTGTATATTGCCTGCTGCCCTATGACGCATTTCTCCAGCATTCCCACAACAGAACAGTTTCCTTTGTGGATCTTGAGTGTGTTCTCATGTTTTTAATTTTGTTCTTCTTAAATATAAATATATATACATACATGTACATACAACGTTGGGTGTAAGGCGTTACAAAAGTAAGGAATTACTGTAATGCATTACCTTTTGCTGTAACGCGGTAATGTAAGGCATTACAGAAAAAAATGTGGTAATATTTTACTCGGTACAAATGTCAGTAACGCGCGTTACAATGCATTTTTAACCCGGAATGATGATTTGGGGGTTTTTTTTCATACAAATTCACCAAAATCACCACGAGATCAGCAGAGGAGAAACGTCCGCGTGTCTGGTACCTCTCGGTACCTCTCCTCTGAGTATTACGCCACAGCCCTGGGCACATAGTTGTGGTGACAGCGGTGTGTGTGTGTGACAGGACTGAGTGAGGAATTCGCCAAAGGATGCATCTCCACAGAGCTGGAGCGAGAACAGGGTTCCCAGCTTCTCTGCCCCATGAAGGCTGCAGTTTTAAAGAATTATCAACGTCACGACTTTTCAGTTTAAGTTTGCTTGTTTTGTGTTTTGAAACAGAGCTGTCGTGACTTTTTCATTAATGAAACTTTATCTATTTGAAGCTGTGCCCTGCTTGTGCATCTGCATCACACTACCTGATATGACACTGCACAAAATGTTTCCCTTCTTGTAGTCAGACAGAACAGAGAGATGAGTGAACCTGCAACTGATCTAACGTCAGATAGTGCTGTTTTAAGCCTAGCTCAGTCAGATACCACATCACCTTCCGCTGACTGTGTAATGAGCTAATAGAGCGTCATGAGCTACATTTAAATTGCCAAATCCATATTTCCAGTTATTTTGGTGAGAGTAACTTAAAAGTAATGCAAGTGTGATGCCTTACATTTTAAATACAGTAATATTGTAATGTAACGAATTACTTGGAAATGACAGTAATTAGTAATAACTAATGCATTACAGTTTTTAAGTAATTTGCCCAACACTGTTACTAATACTACTACTGTTACTACCACTATTACGACTACTACTACTACTACTATTACTGCCAAATATTTGTTTACGTCTACTACTGAGACTACTATTACTAATGTTACTTCCTCCACGCCACAAGAGGCTCCAGCTACCTTCATGCTCGTAGTTCTCAAGGCGTCGGCAGTTAAACACTGAGCATAGTTAAGAATCTCGACAATGTGAATCCAGTGCCTTTGATACGCTCTAAAACGTTACGGCTTATACTGAAGACGACAAATTTGCTTTAGTTTTGGTAAGTAAAAGAGACGACTGTCCGAAGGGTGTTAGTAGTGGCTTCTTACCTTAGGTGAATCTAGGCTAGGCTAGGCTAAAATACTATGAAAGTCAACAACAAGGGAGCTGTCTGGGTAACCTTGCTTGAATTAACTTCTCACAGCTCATTCTAAAACATAACGAATATAGTGGGTTTGCCCTGTGACAGTAACGTTAAACTACCACTCGTCAAGTGGCTTTGTTAGCCGGGTGAAGGGACCTGAGCCCATGTTGATAAGAAAGAACTTCATTTATCCTGAGGAAATTCTTTTGTCATTAGCATGCCCAGTTCAGCAGAAGAAGAAAATAAGACAATACAGAGTTTTAAAAAAGACAGTAATCAATAGTGCAACACAATTACGGAACTTTATTGTAACAAACTGTACTGCTGTAACATTGCTGTGCGTGAGGATCAAGTGTGCTGTACCAGCAGATCAGTAGTGCAAAATGGCTTATGAAAGTTTGACTTAGGGCTGAGGCAATAAGAATAAAATAAATGCAATAAAACAGCAGGATATGATGAGGTTCACATAATGATGTTGACATGATTAACTGACAGTTACCTGTCAAAGACTTTCATAACATCTCATCAAACCATTCAAAACATGAATCATTTAAAACATGTTTCTGTCTCGTTTTTTCGGCTTGTGTGCTATCAGTAGTCTCTGCTGAAGGAGTTATCACAGTTTCTATGCGACCTCTGTAATCAGAACCAGAACTCTTTATTGATCCAGAAAGAAACCGCTTTATCTCCACAGACACAAAGACCAGAATATAAAATATAAAATGTAGCCTAGTCAAATAAAAGTCAAGGAACTCTCCAGGAATACTCTGAAAATACTTATTAGTAAGGATACAGTTAACTATATGGAATATAGTTAACTATAAATCTTTATCATATTTTGTAGGCTAAGAGTGTGTAAAACAGTATTTAGCTTATATATTGCGCTGTATGAGGGTGTTATATTATCAGAGTAGACTAAGAGAACCAGTTAAACTAATGGGAAAAATATAATATTAAAATATTATACTTTCGTTTATTTATTGTGGAAGACGATCCAATATTACATACATAGATCAGCCATAAAATAAAAGGCAACTGCCTAATATTGTGTAGGTCCTCCTTGTGCCATCAGAACAGCTCTGACCCTTTAAGCCATGGACTCCACAAGACTTCTGAAGATGTACTGTGGTATCCAGCACCAAGTCCTGTAAACTGCAAGATGAAACCTCCGTGGAAAGTTTGTCCAAAACGTTCCACAGGTGCTCAGTTGCTTTCAGATCTAAAGAATTTGGAGGCCACATGAACACCTTAAATTCATTGTCATGTTCCTCAAACCATTCCTGAACAAATTTAATATCACACTGCTTCTATTCACTTGCCTTTTTTGTGTAGTGCGTCTTGGTGCCATCTCCACCTCAGGGAACCTCTAAAAGTAAACGTGATTCATCAGACCAGGCCACGTTCTCCATTACTCTGTGGTCTGATGCTCACTTTGCCATAGTAGACACTTCAAGTGGTGGGCAAATGTCAGCGTGGGCACTCTGACTGGGCACCCCCACATGCAGCGTGTTGGGATGCACTGTGTTCTGACACCTTTCTGTCATAGCCAATTTGTGCTACAGTAGCTCTTCTGTAGGGCTGGATGGGACAGGCAAGCCTACACACATCCATCAGTCAGAGTTGGGTTGCAAGTTCTCTGGTTTTCCTTTTTTTGACCCCTTTTGGCAAGTACTAATCACTGCACACTGCTAATAGCCCCAGGAGACTTGCTGTTATGGAGAGGCTTTGACCCAGTTGTCTACTTATCTCAATGTGGCCTTTGTCATTCTCTTAGATCCTCACATTTGCCTATTTTTCCTGATCCTGATTTCCTATTTACTCTCACTCCAAGAGTGAAACATGTTATAGTCCCAGACTCAAGTAATTCCATCAAATAATGATTTAAAGAATAATAAAGCAAATGTTTTGGAATGGACAAGTCAGAGTCCTAATCATAACCCAGTAGAAATGTTGTGGAAGGACCTGAAGTGAGGTTTTTTTATGTGTAGAAACCCACCACCACCTGAGTTGAAATTGTATGGAGGTATAAAATTCAGTCAAGCCAATGTGCCAGACTGATCAACAGTTACAGGAAATGTTTAATTGCAGTATTGCTGCATAAGGGCAGAGGGCTCATACCAGATACTGAAAGCAAAGGTTTATTGTATTACTTTTGTGGTATTGGATAATTTTCCTCAATAATTGAATGGCCAAGTATAAGGTTTGCGTCTCATTTGTTTAGTTGGATTCCCTTTATTAGTGTGCTTGCTCAAGCACATAGCAGCCATAGCACACTATTGTTTTTCGTAAGTTTTATTCTCTTTATTATTATTATTCTGTTCAACCGTTTTTTGGCCCCCTACTCCTCTTAGAGCTTTCGAGATAGAGACACCGTTCCAACTCTGACGTTTTGTCGTTCGTGCGTTATTCACGTTTTTCCAGCGAAACCGATTTGCAAAAGTATTGTGATCGCTCAGGCCAACGTCCCTGACACACAAACGCGGTCGGTGATGACCTGCACTCGTCTTTTCCTTTTCTTTCGCTCATCCCTTTTTTCCCCATTCACTTCCATTCATTTTTTACCCCATTAAAATGAATGCAGTTTCAGAAGAAGAGACTTTCAGGCTCCATACAGTGACCAAGCCTTATGAAATGTCATATGAGCGCTCAGGTCACGCCCCCAAAGACTCACCTGTTTAAACTGTGGCCAAAAGTATTGGGACACACACACTCGCATAGTAATGCAGTTAATGTTATGCTAATGCTAACGCTATGTTAACGCTAATGCTAACGTAATGCTATGCTATGCTAATGCTAACGTTAATGCTAATAAATGCTAATGCTAGGCTAACGCTAAAGCTATGCTAATGTTAATGCTATGTTACTGTTAACACTATGTTAATGCTATGCTAGGCTAATGCTGTGCTAATGCTATACTAATGCTAGGCTAATGAGCAAGCACACCGTATTTTCTCTGCGGAAATGCTGTCTAGTCTACTTTTAGGACTGTTAAAATTTGATGTTGTTTGGGTCATATGCATCTACGTCATATGGATTCAGGATTCAAAGTTTTCAAGCACCATCACAGTTTTTTTTTTCAAGCCATTATTTAATCCATGTAGTTCAATATGAGATGTGTGGATCAATATTGGACATGTAATGCATTATTTGGTTACAGGAGACATTTTTTTCTCTAATGTAATACTCTATATAGGTGGTAAGGAGTGTCTTGCTGTGCTTATAATTTATTACATAAGATTTAACCTTCTACAAAATATTGTTTATTGGTCACATTACTCAGAATGTGCTTGTGTAGTTATAGCAAGCTGCAGTCTTTCACGTGATTTCCCAGCTATCTTTGTGAAACGTTGGCTATTTTACAGATGTGACCGCAATCCCTAGTGGTGGCAATGAGTGACAGCCACCCTCTTCGTCCCCTTACCTCAGCAGCTGAGATCGACCACCTGCACCTACTCTCTGAGCAGCTGGGCGCATTAGTGCCAGGCGAGGAATATAGCGATGTCACTTTTGTGGTGGAGGAGAAGCGATTCCCTGCGCACAGAGTGATTCTGGCAGCTCGCTGCCAGTACTTCAGGTAATTGTTTGAAATGACCATATCACGTAGATGCAAGAGCATTAATTTAGTATCTAACTACTGCAGTTAACACTCAAAATTGCCCATACTGTGCCTAGCTGGTCTATTTATACTTTATACATGTCTCCTATATGGATAGTGTCCAGACAAGGATTATCCACATTCAATTTACACATACCTATGCAAATATATATAATATATATTATGTTAGACAATTTATTTGCTTTATTTGTTTTTAACATTACACTTTACTGTACTTTTGCATATCACTGTGATCGTCATCCAGGGTTGCACTGTGCCAGCAAAGGCTTCATTAGTTTCATGGGGCAGCTGATGGCTTAGTGGTTCGGTCATTGCCCCTGCGCTCAGAAGGTTGTGGGTTTGAATCCCAACACTACTAGTGTCATCACCGAGGTATTGTTGAGCAAGGTACCATCCCCACACACTGCTCCCCATGCGCCCTTCATTGGTGGCAGCCCACTGCTTCATTTAGTGAATGGGTTAAATGCAGAGAAAGAATTTCACATTGTTCACACTGTGTGCTGTGGTGTGTTCACTCATGACTATAAGGGGTTGCTTTACTTTATTACACTTTTAAGTGAAGTAAAATAAGTAAAATTACCATTCTGTCATACCTGAACACACCATAGCACACAGTGTGAACAGCATGAAATTCTTCCTCTGCATTTTACCCATTCACCAAGTGAAGCAGCGGGCAGCCAGAAACACAGCACCCTGGGAGCAGTGTGTGGAGATGGTACCTTGCTCAAGGGTACCTCAGAGGTGCCACAAGTAGCCTTGGGATTCAGGGCAGAAATGTGGTGATGCAGTAATGACACCTGTGGCTTGCTTGCAAATACAAATGTGGATCAAGACAGAAAGACTAAATTGAACAGTAAAGCCTGTAAGTTGAAGGTAGCCAAACTGAACATGTATTCATCATTACCCCTTTGTTCAGAGCTCTGTTGTATGGTGGGATGAGGGAGTCTCAGCCCCAGACTGAAGTCCGTTTGGAGGAGACTCGAGCAGAGGCCTTCTCTATGCTGCTGCGGTACCTTTATACTGGCAGAGCCAACCTGAGTGAAGCACGAGAGGAAACTCTGCTGGACTTCCTGGGCTTAGCACACCGCTATGGCCTTCAACCACTAGAGGCTTCCACCTGCGACTTTCTGCGCACGCTACTGAACACACGAAACGTGTGTTTAATATTTGATGTGGCCAGTCTGTACTGTCTAATGGGTCTGGCTGAGGCCTGCTGTGCTTACATGGACCGCTATGCTGTGGAGGTACTGGAAACGGATGGCTTCCTTTCTCTCTCTAAGGTGAGTAGTACAGTGAATGTTGAGGAGAATGAGGCCTTTATTCAGCCCTGTCGCTAGGCAATTCAGCTCTCTAGGCTGCTTCCACAGAACAATCAAAAACACAACTTGAGCATACAAACACATACACTATAGTATACCATTACAAAATGTCCTTGATAGAGTACAATAACAGTGTGTTTAGATGGTTTACATTAGTGTGTGCAAGCATGTTACATCCATTATTACAGTACCATGAACTAGAGCACACAAAGTAGTTTAGCTTAACAGCAAGGAGATATTTTACCTAAATAACATTATTAAAAGTGCTGGCAAACCACCACTCTCAAATTCTGCCAGAATACTAATCCTTCTCCTCTTATACCACACTTACTAGACACAAAGCTGCATGACGTATTAGTAAATAGCTGTTATATGTTAACAATCTTTGAATATTAAATTTTTTTATTAAAACTTGGCTCTTTCCATAAAGTCTCTAAAGACAGTAAGATGCTTTTATCATGGGTTTATTTTTCTCGCTCCTTATTCCCAGACTGCCCTCCCAACAGTAGTAAGGAGAGACCCATTTGCAGCAAGCAAGAGAAAACCCTCTACTATTAGATCACATTTTACTAGACCTAAGCTGCATGAATTATTAGTAAATAGCTGACATATTTGAAAAAAATGTTGGAACATTTTATTTTTTCTCATTAAAACTTAGCACTTTCCATAACTTGGAACGTCACGAAAGAAGGTAAGATGAATTTATGATGGGCTTATTTTTCTCTCTCCTCATTCCCAGACTGCCCTCCTAACAGTAGTGAGGAGAGATTCATTTGCAGCAAGTGAGAGGGAGATTTTTCAGGCACTCTGCTGCTGGTGCAGACACAACAGCGAGAGTCCAGTTGCACAAGAAGTGATGTCCGCTGTACGGCTCCCGCTGATGAGCCTGTCTGAGATGCTGAACGTGGTTCGTCCGTCTGGCCTCCTCAGCCCCGATGACCTCCTGGATGCCATACAGACCCGCTCAGAGAGCAGAGACATGGACCTCAACTACCGTGGCATGCTCAGTTAGTTTGCACTGCCATATCTTTTTGTAATATGGTACTTAACTTGTATCCGCTAGCTGCAATGTAGAACCACAGAAAATGCAAACAGCTGCCGTTGCACTTTAAGGTAAGAAAAATAGCAGCAGGCAAAAGATGACATTTATACAGTATAGCTTGTGCATCTTTCTGTAGACTAACCTGAAGCATAAAATATAAAGATGGTAAAACAGCGAAACAATTAGGCATGGACCACCTCTTTTACCTATTTCATATTAATTTCTGATAACAGTAAGAAATATTTTTGTTAGGAACTACTATTTATCAAAAGGAATACACAATAAATAAAAATCCCATCTATTCCAGGAGAGCAGCATCTAGTCATTATTTATTTTCAGTCTCATCTACTGGTGGTAGTATTGAAGGCTGGTGAAGCCAGTATCTGGATATCTGATACCATAAGAACCAGGAGAGATTTGAGCACCAGTTTGCCTGCCAGCACTTGCAACTTTATTCTTTCATTATCATTCAATATAAGTTGCATTATAGTAACTGCCTCAAGTATATTACTCTGTGGTAGAGCAGCCATAAAAACCTGTCACAAACCCAGATTACAGCAGACATTGTTAAGTTCAAAACTTTTTTGACTCGGCATAAAGTGACCTGAATTAATGATTAACCCTTTTGTTAAGGTGGTGTGTTATTTGAAAATGTCGTATGTGTAAGGACTCCATAACGAATATGTTTTTCAAGACAGAAAACAACACATAAACCTTAAATGGTTCAATCAGACAGTATAAAAAGCAAAGAATGACCTGCCCAAACATTTGAAGCAGTACCTTTTTTGTCCTGTAGACACATGCTGGTCTTAGTTTATCAAAATAAAGTGTTGAAAGTATTGAAAAATATAATACTCGAGTTTTTTTCCACATTGTAGGCAGCACTGAACTTTCAGAACATTGTTCAGCATTAGAAATCAGTTGAATTGTAAGCTTATAGTGGTTTTATTATTAATGTGTAGTCCCAGAGGAGAATATAGCCACTATGAAGCACGGAGCAGTGGTGGTGAAGGGGGAGCTGAAGTCTGCTCTGTTGGATGGAGATACTCAGAACTATGACCTAGACCATGGTTTCTCCAGACATCCAATAGAGGAGGAGGGCCGGGCGTCTGGCATCCAGATCCGTCTGGGTCAGCCATCCATCATCAACCACATACGTATGCTGCTTTGGGATAAAGACAGCAGGTAAAATACCCCTCAAGTCAGATCCAAAGAGAGCATCATCACCAAGTGTGAACAGATCCCACATAATACAGAGGATCAGCAATAGCTACATTCACATTACATTGCTTTTTATATATATTTAGATACTTATTTGAGACCCTGCAACTGTGATTACAAACTGTCACATCATAATTCCGCAAACAAGTATTGAGTATTGTCAGAAGATGTTTATTGTAGAACAATAAACACCTGCATGCATCATAAAAACAGCTTCAGACTGATTACTGTACCCTATAAATGTGTATATTAACTACATAAACTGCATAGCAGTCCTTTGTGCTACTCTTTTATTCATTTAATCAGTTTTTTCTTCCTAGTTTATGTTTTGCAAACATTACATTTTAAAAAATGTATTATTTGTACTGTTTATATTTTTCAGGTTTTCTGCAAAACATCACATGATAATTTAATTGTAAAATCTCTTCAAGTATCACAATGTTTTTTGCCACATTTCCTATTCTTTCTTGCAAGTTATTGTTATTATTCTTTTCCTTTTTTCATTTTTTGTTGGACCTCACATTTCGCAGGTATAAAAAATATTCACAAAGGGGTGTTTACATCAGTGACACTGTGTCCTTGTTTGATAAATTGTTCATTTCACCATGTTTTCTATAGACATCATCTCAAATTAAACTTTTTTTGCTCTCTTCAGATCATACTCCTACTACATAGAAGTCTCAATGGATGAGCTGGACTGGGTGCGTGTGGTGGATCATTCCAAGTTTCTGTGTCGCTCTTGGCAGAATCTCTATTTCCAAGCACGTGTCTGCAGGTTTGACTTTATCAATTGACTCTATGTTTCATATATAATAACACTTTAAAGAGCAGCTTTCATGGTGTGTTGTGTTAAGATATTTTAATTGAAAGTGTTTTGTCTGTTGTGCAATGCAGGTTTATCCGTGTTGTTGGAACACACAACACTGTCAATAAGGTCTTTCATTTAGTGGCACTGGAGTGCATGTATACACAGCGTTCTTTCATCTTGGAGAATGGCCTCATAGGTAACAAGGTTTCACTTTGGTTGTTTTAAGCTAAGCTTTGTTTATATGGTAATAGATTAACAAAAAAATTTACCCAAATCTCAAAATGTTTGCTTCTTTAGGTTTTGGGCTCTTTCGCTTTTTTATCGTATCTGTAAGGCCTATGTATATAACGGGTAAAGGCTGAATGAAAGTACAGACAAAATTCCACCTTTAAAGTGTTGCTAAATGTTTGTTATGCAGCACAATTGTCTATTCTAATCATTTACAGGGTGTCATACGTTTATGATAAGTATTATTATATGTATTTGAGATTATTTGTGGTTTGGGGGAAGTAGGTGTTGTTGCTATGCATTTTACGTTATGCTACTGGAGAGCTTTCATCTCTAGCTAGTCTGTATATGGCATGCTTTTATCTATAGAAATGGAGCAAAGTTGTTGTATAGGTAAATACGGTTGTAGCAGCCATGTTTAAGCCTGAATCGTGTCTGTATATTTGTCACTTTAATTATTACTGGCCTTAGTTGTCAGTCTCATAAACCTCATGTCTCCAGTGCAACAGTAGAGAAGCTAGCATATCTTGGCTGACAACGTATGCAATAACCAGAAATTCCTAAAATTAACTTATAGCCCACTAAATTGTTAAAATAACTGCAAAATACTAAACTGTTACCTTAGTAATGAACAAGAAATCACTTTCCATAACACTGTCTCTCTTTCTCCCAGTTCCCAGCAAAAATGTTGCGACAGTGCAGGCTTGTGCGAGTGTAGTGGAAGGAGTAAGCCGCTGTCGAAATGCCCTGCTGAACGGGGACACCAGCCACTATGACTGGGACTCAGGCTACACCTGCCACCAGCTGGGCTCTGGGGCCATCGTCATCCAACTCGCTCAGCCTTACATGCTCAGTTCCATGCGGTATGATTACTTTGTGTATGTGTGAGAGAAGTCATTTATGTGCACCTTACTGCCATATAAAGCTGTAAGTGAGATGCTTCATAGCTTTGTTCAAAGCTAGTGCTAATTATTGTGATGCAGTTACTGTTCAAGAAATAATGGTTCACGGCATAATTTCCAGTAAAATAGATATATCTTTTAAGTTCATATAAAGCACAATGCAAATCTGAGTCCTAAATAAATGTACTTGTTAATGATGAAACTAAGTGGAAGTCTAAATTGCTCAAAGTACTAACAGCAGCATATGGCACAGAAGAAATGCTGAAGCCTTTTGTTATGATTTTAAAAAGTTGTGTAATGTGATAATACATGGGGTCCGTTCTTCGTACGTCGCTAACTCAGTTAGCTGGATTTGATTGTTGTGGATTTGATCTAGGATTGTTTCGTTCTTCCATGCGCATCTCGGACTTGCTGTCATAGCAACAGGTCCATAAGCTTAAACCTGCTAGAGAACAGGTTTATTTCATGTAAACAGGATTTAGGCTGCACTCCTGGCGGGTTATGATTGGTTGAAATGGCGAGGTCACATCTGATTGGTTAAAGAGCACGACTGACGCGACTGACTCAGTGGGATCTCTACCAAGATATCACATTTGAATTTAGTTTTTAATTAATTATTTTTTATTTTAAACTTAAAATTAAAATAAATTTACATTAATATTTTTATTACATTTTAATTTTATTAAAATGTAAAATTAATTATATACATATACGTGTG
>JBBPCY010068147.1:0-12193 GCA_037974405.1 Brachyalestes nurse
TACTCTAAGTTTGCGTTACATGGGATGTGAATTCATAAGACATGAGGTACATGCAGCAAATATGCTTTCTCCCTCTCTCTCTCTTTAATACACACACACACACACACATACACACACACACACACACACACACTCACACACACACAGTTTCAGGAAAAACAAATGTGGGACATTTGTTTCACAAGAGTGATGACAGTTTTTTTCTTTTCTTGGAGGTGAAAAAATGTGTGAAGGTGAAACATTTTCACACTCTCTCTCTCTCTCTCTCTCTCTCACACACACACACACACACACACACACACACACACACACACTCACACACACCTTCTCTCGCTCTCTGCTTGTTTGCATGGCTTAGATGTCGAGAAAAAAAGGGGGTGGATCTGATCTCGGCTTGCAGCAAAAGCGCCCGCTGGAGTTCCTCCTCACACACACACACAGACATTCACACGCACACACACACACACACACACACTCTTTCTCCCCCTTTCACTTTCTAACACACATACACACTCCAGGCTTTGCTCCTCTCTCTGCAGAAGGAGAGAAACAGAAAGAGTGTGAGTGAGAAAGGGAAAAGAAAGAAAGACTGACCGAGAGAGAGAGAGAGAGAGAGAGAGAGAGAGAGAGAGAGAGAGAGAGAGAGAGAGAGAGAGAGAGACATTGCTTTGACTGGACTTATGTGGTGCTATTGGCTGTCCATGTGCTGAGAAGGGAATGGCTTAACACTTCTTACACATCCTGCTGAAGGAGTTTCTAGGAGGTAAGTTATTACTTTTCCCTTTTTCGCTACTGTTCTTGAAGGTGTATGTGTGTGTGTGTGTATGTGTGAGAGAGAGAGAGAGAGACAGAGTGGGTTTTTAGGACTTCTCCTTTACCGTTTATGTCACATTGTGTTTGTACAAAGGGGAAAGATAAAATCCCAAGTGCCAGAATCCCACGCAGTCCCCCTTAGAGACACACACACACACACACACACACACACACACACTACTGGTGAAAGAAAGCGCGCCAGACTGTTTGGAAAGTACAGTAGTCCCTCATGACCTTTTTTTTAATTCTGGCAACAACACTGCAGCACTTTCTCACACTTTTAAGCCAAGTCAGAGAACATTCATTCTACTGCTGTACTGAATGTGATATGTTTAAAGGACCAACACAGTTCAGTGTTATATACAAACCAGTTACTAGAAGTGCAGCAGTCATGAAATCAAGATAATATTAAAAAATGAAACTGTTAAAATCTGAGACTATTAAACTTCACTATATCTTAGTATAGCACTGTGCATCTCTGTCAAATGTGAAATTTACCGCATACAAAACAGCTGTGAATGTAGAACTGATATTTAAAAATCTTAATATACCAATATTAATGATAAAAACATAAATCTGACTATCAAACTGATGAAATTCAATAGTATGAAATTGCAAAAATGTTAATTCAGAAACATCAAATGACTTAAGCTTTTTCAAATCCCAATCTAGCTATTATTAAATTGCATTGATATCTCAGTTGAGAAATGAGAAACTATTTACATTAAAACCTCAAGTGAGCAATGTGAAAGTGAGGGTTTACTTTAAAAAGCCGATGTAGCAGAACTGATGCTTAGTGTTCTCCTCCAGGTGTGCTGAGCTGTCCAGTGACGTTGTGTTAGCAGCAGTTTAAAAAGATGCGTTGGCAGTTTACTTGACTCAGAGGAAGCAGCAGTGTTGGTATCATGAGATTGGGGGAGTCCTGACCTGTGGCTGGGATTGGAGATGACTAAACTCAAGAGAAAATGAATTAAATAACAAAATAAATGAAACAATTTGGAATGATTTTTCTCGAATGAAAAATGTTACAGAAACTAACTATGGTTCAAAATCTTGCAATTCCCAGTCTCAGTCTGGTGCGAGTGTGTGTGAGTGTGTGTGGCCGGAACTCCTCAGTATCTAATGGGAAATCTGGAGGTATCAGTGTCCCTCTATTTCTGAGCTGTGATGTTGAGCTCAGATATCGAAGCAGCAGACACTGCTTTAGGAGCTGAAGAATGCGGTTATGAAGGTTTTGTCTTTGAAGTGTCATGCAGTCCGCTATACCGGCACTCACATATACAAATGCGCGCATGCTTTTGCATGTGTGCTCACAGATCTCCTGATAAGGCCACCAACAGTCCATACATTTCATAACCAGACATTTTCTCATAACATATTTTTTTCCATTATATAATTAAAAAAAAAAAATTAACACTGTGAACACCGTGAAAAACTTTGGAAACAAAAATCAATGGATATTTAGTTGCACACATATCCCTTCTTTTGTAAAGTTAGATATACAAGATGTGTGTGTGTGTATATATATATATATATGTGTGTGTGTGTGTATGCATTACAGTGAACCCCTTCAACTTCAGCTCTGGGATGTTTGTGAGAATTCCAGTAGCGTTTGTCCTGTTTACTGTGGCGACCTAAAAGTGAGTCCCAGGGCTGCGTCATCCCTCCATCCCTTTGGTTTCCCACCCTTTTAACACTGTTTTGCTCCACGATCTTCACTATTCTGTGGCAGGGCTTTTTCAGAGGGATGCCATGCCCAGTATTCCGAGTTCATTGTTGCTCTATTAATAGCACAGGGTGGGATAGTGTGTGAGCCGGCAGCTGGCGGGAAGGAAATGGGCCTGGAGAGGAGCGGGATTATTGGGAGAGAGCAGAGGGGGTCACTCGCCAGAGTCTGGAATTAGGGAATCTCAGAATTGCAGGATGCTGTGAATGAGAGGATTTGGGATGATTTAGGCAGGAGTTGCGCAGCCGAGTTAACTGAACCTTGATCTTTACACTGTTGGGATGATAGTAATCGTGGTGGTGGTGGTGGTGTGTGTGTGTGTGTGTGTGTGTGTGTACAAAAACATGCCTGCTTAAACTCCCACACTCAAATATGACCAACAGTTGTCCTTCTACTAATCCTTAATCTTCCGCAGATCACTGTGATATGAGAGAGACTGAGAGTGCACGCTACAGTGGAACCTTATTGGGGCTGTGCCCAGCATGCACACAACATATAAGGATGTAAAAACCTGCCAATACTTTGGTCTGAAGTTGGCAATTAAAATGCATCAGTCTTGCAACATTATACTTTATTATTATTATATGTGATAAACTATGCAAAAGATTATATTTAAAGTTAAATCATGTGCAGTAATATTCCATATTCCTCAATTGTGTCTACTGTGTATATAGTTCCTGTTGTGACAGTGTATTTATAAATAAATAACATTGAATCATACTAAAATAATCAAATTGCATTTCATTGTGGTGAAAATTGTGGTGAAAATTGTTTCTTAAAGAACGGTAAATGAATTATAACATTAAAATGTAAAGGGGATTTAGATCAGAATCACTTTATTAGTCAAGTACACATGCATGTATGAGGTATATATGCAAGGAATTTGGTGACGTGTTTGTAAGGAACACAAATACTAATCAAATAAATGTAATCCACAAAAGTATATCACAAAATAGAAATTACGTTGGGTACATCCAGTATGTAAAATAAAAGTTCAATACATGTATGGCAATACAAATGAGATGGGGGTCAGTGTAGATACTAGGGGTATGACAGTAACTGGTAAAAACCTGTCTAAAATAAAAAGAAAACAATTAAAAATAGATGAATGAATGCTGCTGCATGTTACATAGGTTAAAGAATGATAGTAACGACTTCTAATGAAATCAATACTTGTCTGTGTTCAATCTCAACTTTTTTGCAAAGACTGAAGTAAGCATTTTCCCCATGTGCCCTATGTTGCCTCTTTGCACATTTTAACTGTCTAAATATATTTATATATTTATTCAGCCTACACTACTTATATATGTAGTCAAGACAAGACAGCTTCCTCTAAGTATTTGTAATATAAATGAGTCACGATTCCTGCTAAAAGTTCTGCAGAGAGCAGTGAGTAAGAGCTCATATAATCACCATCTTCTACCACAGACAGACAAATAGGGTCATTCCTGACCGGGTCATTTCTTTGACTTCTCTGTTGTTCTTCCCTAAAGTAGCAGCATCCTGCCTGCCTCTTCCTTTTGGTTTTACGCCGGTGCATGTACTCTGGCATTATCCGGCTTTGACTTTGACTGTGGAATGTTAACTATCCTGTCCTTTTCTCAACACCCAATTTCTCCCCTGGAAACCTCTCATTCTGCTGTCAGTCAGATTTCTCCCTGATAGACCCTCCTCTTTAAAATGTTTCACAAGCATTCTCAAGTTTCTTCCATACCCCCAGACCTGCATACCTCAAAAAGGAGGGCATCCCACCTGGGTCTTTGGGGGACATGGTATTCAAAAGTGAGCAGTGTTTTAAAATCAGTTCCCAATGTGCTGCACTGTGCATGTTTTACTTATGCTCGTTTAATAGCGCACTATCAAACAAACAGTACAGAAAGAATGAAACTTCCCAGCTCTTCAATCTGAATGAATATTATGTAGATTTTTCGATAGTGTATGATACATTATTCTTTTTGGTGCAATCTTAAAGTCTTCTGTGGCTTATTTTGTTTTTTTTATTTTTATTATAAAAACTCACTCTGAGAAAGGCACTATATAAAAAAACTTACATACTAACTCAACTTCTCACAAGATGTTGACAATCTAAGGTAAACAAAACAATGTAAATGACATTCTCTGCCAGTAAATGTATTCTTTCGTAGCAGATGTTGTGAGGTTAGAGAATCTTTACAGGATGTTGGTAAAAATGTATAAAATATCAAGACAACCACTCAGGAACACATTCATAACAATCTTTCATACTATGGAAAGTACCTAGTAGCACAAGTAACCACCTGAACACTATAACAGCATGGCATTCCATAGAAATGATCTAGCAACACTAGCAACCACCTGGGATGCTAAAGCAAGGCTGTAGCAACTAGCAACAGCTTAGCAACCACAAAAGATAGTATAGCAATCACGTTGCAACAACCCAGCAATCACTTACCACACCATGACAAACACCTTACAACACCTCAGCAACCAATGGGATCCTAAAGTAACCACCTGGGACATGGTGGAACCTGGCAAAACATTAGCAACCACCTAGGAGCTATTTGAGCTATGAAATCATTCTAGAAATGCACTTTTTAGCTTGGATGAATAGGGGATTTTTTTTTAGTAACTTTAGTATTGTAGTACATTCAACGTGTTTCCAACCCTTTGAGCTTCCACATATTCCAGCTGTTTAGCAAAATATGTTCATCTGGAAACTGTGTGTTACACACTGAATCTACACTCCCACCCAAATTCATTAGACTCATTGAAATTCTTGCCAATGTTCTGTAAGCCTTCTCAAAACTTACAACAATTGCTACAGAAGAATGCATCTGTGGGCAGAGCAGGCCAGTTGGCACCCTTCTCTGCTTAAGTGATGCCGTATGGTGGAAGTGTTAAAGCACTGAAATGTAAGCCATTTCATTTGAGTGATGTGCGAGCCAATGATGTGCACAACAATAATATTGCTGTTAGTTTATTCAGTCCGTTCCTCAGCAACCCCAGTTTAAATCCAGATCACCTCAGACCTTCCTTTCTTACTGGGTCTCAGCACTGTCTCTCGGTTCTAGTTGTATCTGAGCTCAGGAGTATTTTGGACTCTTACCTTTTTATACGATAAGATAAAATAACCCTTGATTTGAGAAATGTGCATTGTTTCAGCAACAAAGTGGACAGAACAAAAGAAGAAAGAGCAAATAGAATTAAACACTACACAGCACAACAGTGTAATATAAAACGTACACTATACAAATAAAATCTAAACATAAATGTATAAGTTACACAACATAAAGATGTGTTTGCTGTATGCTGACTTCAAAGTGGGCTAAATGCTGAAATTAAAATGTAAGCAAATGGTCCAACAGGACGACAAATAAGGGAAGAAACTGGACTATTCCTACGTAACACTGGACATCTGTCCACCCTCTAGTCTGTGAAGCAGGTACTGTATCTCATTGTGTCCTTTTATTTCAGTACGAATTGGGGTACATGTAGACAACCATTATTTTAATGATTGGACAGCACTGAAAAAAAAACACTTATGATGTAAATACTGACCGTTTCTATTTGAACATATTTCAGTTCAGGCCGTCTGAAGCTTTCCATTCTACACAGCCGTGCAGTGCAAGCGCCAAAACGGTGCACAAAGAAACACATATGTTCTATTGAAACCAATAGAAAATGCCACCTCAGTCTGCAAAAACATGTCCACTAAGGCCTGAAATATTTTATCTATCAGATCATCTTACCTCTTGGCCAAACAGGAACCAGCAGCAACAGGTGGGAGCATAACATGACGGATGGATCACATTCTTTTTTTTTTTTATGAATCTTTTATGAATAGACAAATGTCTGTCCACAGCTGAACTTTAAGCACTGATGTTCTAAACTCATGGTCTTTATATGAAGCCTTCTGTTGAAATGAATAACAAGCCAGTCTTACACCCAACAATAACAGGCCTATGGTCACCAGCACTGCTCCTGGAGATCCTTCCTGCTGGGTTCAGCTCCAGCTGGTAAAAGGGCGTCTGAAAAAACACTGATTAGTTGTAGCAGGTGCAGCCATCGGGGGTCCAAACTAAACTTTGTAGGAAGGGGGTAGACCAGAAGCAGGTTGGTGATCACTGGACAGGATGTTTTTGTTGGGGATTGTTCTTTTGTTAGGAGAGAAGGAGCTTGTAGCTTTAGCTGTGTGTGTGTGTGTGTGTGTGTGTGTGTGTGTGTGTTTATTATTGCTACAGGATGCTGATTGTCCTCTGCTCATTAAGAAGGATCTGTTGGTCATTTCATCCTCTCGTGGGTTATTAGGACTCTGTTAGAGCTGAAGAGACACACTGGCCTATTGTGACAGGCTGATCATTAAAGGCCTGAATCACTCGCTCCCACTCTGTGGTCACTGATCACATGCTTTTCTATTTGTCATGTGCCAGACAACTTGGGTCATGAGAGAACAAAGACGACGAGACAGTGATTCTCCTGAAGGTTTTCTTTTTAATTTTATTCATTTCTTTTGAAGATCCTGAAAATTAAATATTGGATAGTTTCTTTACCTTTATTTCTCGTACACAGCACTACTCAAAAGTCTTAGATACCTGAGAAATTGATATTTAAACCATATTTAGCAGAGCAGTATTTACTTTTAAAAGCTAATATTAGAATGTATACAAATAATAATCTCATTCTTCTACTACTTTCGGCTGCTCTTTTCTCCGCATCCATGAACCTCCTACTAGACCTTCCTCTTCTCTTCTTCCCTCCAGCTCCATCCTCAGCATCATTCTCCCAACATACTCAGAGTCTCTCCTCAGCACAGGTCCAAACCAGTGCAATCTCGCCTCTCTGACTTTTCCTCCAGAAGAGCCAACTCCAGCTGTATTATCTGTATACAAATAATATTATTACAGCAAATAGTGATGTTATATATCTCTATGTATCTGCTTAATCATTCCCAGACCTCTACTAGTGGAAGCCCAGTATTACACTGGCGTTCTCATTAAATACCTCAGATAAATGGTTCAGCTTAATCGAAATTTCATTCGACTAAACCAGGAGTGGCTGATGGAATTTCACAAATCCAAAAAAAGACTGGAGGCATCGAGGTGAAATCTGGAACCAAACCTGTGTCCTTCTAACCAGCTCACTCCTGTGCAGTACTGTACTGTATGTTTCATTATTTTAAGAGAATTATAGATTATGTATTGTGATGACTAGACGACAGTAGATCTTGTGAGTGTTCTGGTCCAGTCCCACAGAAGAGTTACTATGACACAGATTGCTGAAAGAGTTCATGCTGACTATGATAGAAATGTGTCAGAACACACAGTGCTTCACATCCTGCTGCGTATGAGGCTGCGTTGCTACACACCAGTCAGAGTGCTTTTACCAAAAGCTTGAAACTTGTGCACCAAAGCTCTGGTTTAAGACTGAAAACCCTAAAGCTTAAACACACCTCAAGCTGCAGAGTCAGTAACTCGGCGAGAAAGTAATGTTGTTAACATGGCTGGAAAAAATGCATTGTTAGTAAAGAGTATTCGTTTTAGGTGGTCCTAGGGCAGTGGTTCCCAAACTTTCTCTGCAAGGCCCCCCTTTTCTAGATAGGAACATTAATGAGCCCCCCCAATTCAAACTACACAGGTTATCCCATTTGTGCGCCCCTCTGCAATACCTCCGCGCCCCCCCTAGGGGCCCGCCCCCAGTTTGGGAACCCCTGTCCTAGGGGAACATGCTATGGGTAATGTTCACACTAGCCTACACTGGACAACATATGGCTGGGATTTTACCTAATTGCGGGACCAAATCATCCGTAACTCTTTTTTAATACTTCAGTCTTTCAGTACATTTTAATTAATTAGCTTAATTAGCTGCAGACCTTTTTGCTGTGTCTTCTTGTCAACTTCTAAAAAGGCCACCGTGCTTTACCTCACTGTGCGTTAAGTACAGTTCACATAGTGCGCCTAAACGCTTATAAAGTTATGGTCCATATTTACACTCGTTTTGTATGAGTTTAATGGAACAAAACTTTAAACTACTATGTTTTAATGGGCTCAATTCAATTTAGTGCTGTAATAGTAGAATGCTGAGGGGCACACAGTAGTGCACATTAAACAGTGCTAGACATCACTGCTTTGCACACTTTTATTAAAAGCAAGGGTTTCAAACTATATATCTTTATACTGACACAAATATGAAGTGCCCTGCCAAGTAATGTTTCTTGTAGAAAACCTCACAAAAATATATTACAAAAATAGTAGGTATACATAAGTCACCTTTTGGTGAGACTTTTAAAGTGCTCCCCCAGCACCCCCCACCCCCTGCAATCCTAACCCTGGCTTCCCAGAAATACCTCACATCACATCAGCATGCTTGTATGAATTATTTCAGAAAGCGATGTCACAAATTAGACATAAGTGCAGACAGCATTAAAAATGAGGGGACAAATGATGAAGAGCCGAGACAAAGAGCAGCTTTAAGGCAAAATTACATGATTTAATATTGCCGTGTCTGCCCTTGGTGACAAAAAGTGGTCTCAGAAGTTTCACTTCTTCTTCTTCATCTGATCTGCGTTTGGTGTCTGATTTCCAAAAGAGTTCTGCAGCGTGGAACGAAGGCTGAACTGCAGTGTGTAAAATTCTATTACACTCATGGCCGCAAGAACCACGGGGGGCAAGTGGGGCACTTGACTCATCTCTTTTCAAAGTACTGGGATGATGCCCCACAACTTTTTGATTGAGTTCAGCCCACTTGTTAAAAAAAGAAAAAAAACTTCACTCTCCCTAAGCTCAAAGACCTCTGATGTTACCATGCTATGAAATGTACTAAATGCTGTCTTGCTAGAATTTGATGTTCCTCAAACATGTTAGTTAACAAGGAACCACTTTACAGTAAGACTATCCTTATGAAGGGTTTATAAATGATTTATAATCTACTTGTTTACTAGGTTGCAGTCTCACTATTTGGAAGATCGCAGATCTTGTTAGTTGCTGAGCTTATCTTGTCTCTTTCTCAGGCAGAATGTAAAACTGTTCACTTCATCAGGTATCTGTTAACCTACTACTAATATTAAAACACCAATTTTGCCAAACAGTGAGCCTGCATCAACATATGACAACTGCTGTAACGTGTAATCATTTATAAACCCTTTATAAGGGTGGTCTTATTGTAAAGTGGTACCATTAACAATTATAACGGACTTCTAACAAATTGTGAACAGATTGAGCCTTTGCTATAGGAGACAATCAAAATGTGACCATGTACAAAGTTGGAATGCTTTTGGATGATGAAGATGATGCAGTGGTGTGTTAATAGATGACCAAAGCACATTTTTGGCTGCCAAATATGGCACTATAGGTGTAGAAATGTATAATATTAAGAAGGTTAGCATGTTATATTTATGCTTACATAAAGAAGAAGCAAGCACCCCCAGATCTGAATCTCCGTCTAGAACCTTCACAATGGCTGTTGCTGGATCTTGTGTTTTTGTCTGCATCTAAGTAGGATGTCCAAGTAGGACGCAAAGTCGCCCCAATCTTAATTTAGTACCAAAAAAACGAAAGCTGTTGGCGTCCCAAAAAGTGTGAAATGCATCCGCTGCTGGAGATCCGGGATTGTTCACAGTTGTTGTCATGGCTGTGAGCGTGATGCCAAAAAATGCTCTTATTGTTGAGATGTGTCATACCGTTACTGTCAGTCCATACACAACCCCCTCCCCACACACACACACATCTCGCACACACACACACATCTCTCACACACACACACTCACACACATACGCACAAACAATGAGTTCATGTCTCTTAGACGAAAACAGGAAGAGGCAGTCAGAGATTTATCCACAGCCTAAACCTCTGCACTCCCTAACACATGCCTGTGAGTCAGTTGTGAGCAGAGAGCGGTTCTGTGGCGCAGTGTGTCCCATTGTTTCTTTCACACTATTTTTCTGCTGTAAATTGGATGAAAGTAAATTAGATCCGGCCACCACTGTATGGTCTGTGTCTATTTAGGACACAGGAATGGCACTACAGTAAAGGAAATGGTCATATATGGAACAACAGCAACTCAAAGAACCATTAATGTTTTCTTTGTCTGTTTCAGTGGTTCTTCTCTATGATGTTAAACCTGCTATAAATGGTTCTTTATAAAACCTTGAACCTTTTTTGGATATTGTATAGAACCCTTTTTGCTGAGTCGTACTTATGCATTCTAAATGACTTGATCAGAGATTATAGAGTATGTTACTGGTATTTTTGCTTTTAACTGAAGGAGACTGTAAAAGGTAACTGTAAAAAGTAGTTGATATTGTGTGAGCTGGTGAGGAGAACACAGGCTCGGTTCCAGATTCCTCCTCGGTTCCTCCAGCTGTTGTTTGGATTGTGAAACTCCATAAGCACTTCCTGATTTAATTTAATGAAGGACTGATCAAGTCAAACCAGGTTTCTGATGGAAACTACAGTAATACTGGACTTGCACAAGCAACACATTCATATATTGTACATAAAATTACTATTTACTGTGTTCTTTGTATTTATTATTCTAGGTTTTTTAAATATCATTTTTGCAGGTATCTAAGATTTTGCACAACACTGTACCTGCTTTTGACCACAAGTAAAGCTGCTAAACAGGAAACCTCAAGCTTCTGTTCAAACCAGACTTTAAATTCTAACTCGACCCAACTATATTTTAACAAAATTCAGTCTCACCTCAAAACAACATTATATAAACATGACTGCAGCTCAACCTGACATTATCTCTTTGGTCCAGCTGAATCCTGAGGAGATCATAACCAACCTGAACTATGACAGCCAAGCTAAAGTTGCAAACTTCTACCCCAACCCGATGGAATCCTGACAAAACTCTCACCAAACCCGACTGTGCCTTGATAAACTCTGATGAACAGAAAGTCTGAGCTGAATTCTGTCGGGACAGAGTCAGGTTGGGATAGATTTTGTTCGGTATACAGTCAGGTTTGGACGAGTGAGCGAGTATCAATACCATCCATCAGTGTACGACAACATAGCGGCCTTCGAACAGATTATTGTTTATGGTCTCTGAGGACGTCCCTGATTTATTTTTCTCTTTTCTCTTACAACTTATTAATCTCTTATACCGCCTTCCTCTATGTCCCTCACATCTACATCTGTACGCTCATATGAGAAGTTATTTTGGATCAATTCCTCACTCTGTGATGCGAGGGAGAACTTGAAAGGCAATCACAGCTTAAAGATATGCAAATACTCCTGCACACACACACACACACACAAATGTGCACACCAGCACGAAGTAAACAAGCCACAGATATATAACTTAGGCAGTGATTTCTAAACTGTGTCACCTGTACTGACAGTGTTGCATCAGTAGGACTGTGTGGGTGTGTGAGTGTATGTTTTGAATTGTAAATTCTATATTTACATGCTTTTAAAACCCTAACATGTGTAGCAGAGATGCGGTTATGGAGAGCTACAGAATCAGTTTGTATTGACCATGTCAAATATAATTGACATGGACTTTGTTCCCTGGCCTTGCCACCAGAGGGAGCCCTAGGGCTGGTGCCTCCACTCCTTTTGCCTGGGGGAGGCCTAGGGCACCTACAACTTGTTGGGAGTTGGGAGTAACGCGTTACAAAAGTAACGAATTACTGTAATGCATTGCTTTTTGCTGTAACGCGGTAATGTAAGGCA
>JBBPCY010068178.1:0-12191 GCA_037974405.1 Brachyalestes nurse
AGAATTTTTAATGCAAATTTAAAGGTTGCTCAACATGTCTACGTTAACAGATTCATCATCATACGGATACATTATTTAATTTTGTCATCGGTTTAACTGTTAAAAACAAACTGAGGCAACAATACTTTGAACAAGTTTGATAGCAAGACTGCCTCAATGAAGTCTATAAACACTTGATTTCAAACTATAATGCATCATCTCCAGCACCAACAAGCAGCAACTTCCTGGCTTTTGGATATTTGGCCCTGTGGCTCAAGACAACCTGCAGCAGAAACTGTTTCTGCTCTTTGTTTGTTGTCGCCCCGCTCTGTCGTTTACCACTGCTAGACTGCTGACGTATGCCTTAGTTTGTTGAAAGTCGTTGCGGCCCTGCCAACGTACCAGGATCTGTGTCTGTGAGGAAGTTGGCATTCAACCCAAGTGTGTGAAAGACATTCTTCTGCTTGTAACAAAGTCATCGAGTTCCAGTGATTTTATTGTGCTGAAAAAATACATCAAGTGTCTGACCATAAGTTGAAAGTTTCATTCCATGTATTTTTTTTTTCTGCTAGACCAGTCAACCAAATGTTGGTGGCACTTCGTGTTACAGTGCTTGAATCAGCCGCACGTGCCATAATGTCTTTAGGCTTGATAAATACACTGGATAGTGGATTGTGGACATCGGATGCTGCAGTTAACTAAATGCTGCTTTGTAAACCAGTAGCGGTTCTAGACCAAAATTACCATCAGTAGCTGACTTCACTTTACCATGGGCGCAAACAAGCAGCACCACCACCCCGGTCGCGCATGCACATATATAGATATATTTTCTTTTAACTACTTTTGAACACTGCCAAATGGTGCTGAACGTGCAAACTGACTTTTTAAAATTAAATTACAAGTCTAGTCACCCACAGGGATTATTTGACACCAAAAATTAATTAAGTCAATATTCTAATATGATGGCTGTGTCTGCTTTCTCGCCACTAACTGGTTGAAATATATATATATATATTTAATATAAATATATATATAGTGGCTGTAGTCAGGAATTCATATTTATAGCCATATGTGGTGGTGCATCAGAAGGCGGAACTGGTGGTTATTATGGTCTGTGTGTGGTCTGTGCTGTGTTTCGGTTCTGCAGGACCTCAGGAATATGTATGTTGGGCTGAAGGGGGTTCTTATCGCGCTGCATGCGCTGGAGTTCATTCTGGCTGCTGTGCTGATCTTCTGGGAGAGTAGAGCCATCTGCAGGAGCCACTTCAACACCCTGGTAAAGTACATCACAGCGCAGCTACACGTCAGTCTCACCATGCCTGCTAAAGTATCCAGAGTTCAGATCATTTGAGGAACCTCCATTGCTGGCGCAGATGTTCTCACACACAGATCTCATCTCTATAGAAAATCACTGACCAACAAAACGCCTGCACTGGAGCCTAAGGGGTATAAAACTCCATCCAGTCCCTCTGGGAACCGATCCAACATCAGTAGCTGACCTCACTAATACTAAATACAGTCAAATCTTCACAGCAATGTTCCAACATCAGCCAAATGCCCCCTTTACCCTTTATCTGACCTTACTGCTGCTCTCATGGTCGCAGTCAAATCCTCACAGCAACGTTCCAACAGCAGTAACTGACCTCACTAAAGCTTTCATGGCTGAATTCTACCAAATCTTCACAGCAATATTCTAACGTCATTACCTGACCTCTCTAATGCTCTTGTGCCATCAAATCTACACAGTCATGTTACAATGTCAGTACCTGACCTTGCTGAGACTTTCATGCAATCAAATCCTCACAGCAATGTTCCAACATCTAGCCCAGAAGAGCAGAAACTGTTACTGCTGGAATTATTATTATCAATATTATTATTATTATTATTTTGTTATTATTATTATATATACACATACATTGTAGACAGTTTATAAATGCAGGCTCACTGTTTAGAAGATCTCAGATCTCGCTAGTTGTTGAGATGATCTTGTCTTTCTCAGGCAGAAGGTTAAACTGCTTATTGACGACTGTTAGAACTTGTGTAAAACTGCTTATTAATGATTTATAAACTGTCTGTTACTAACAACCTGAGTATAAATTATTTATTAAGCCTTTATAATAGTAGTCTAATTGTAAATTTGTATCAATAATCAAAATAATTCTTCCACATAGAAATGGAGTTTAAAGTAATCTGATTGGTCAGGACACTCATAGAGCACAGCCTGCTGGAATATCAGTATTGCAGGAGCTAGTATGCTGACCTAATACTGCATGATAATTACTATACATATATAAATACACTTGTGTTTTTTGTTTGTTTTTGCTTTCGCAGCCTGTGATCACACTGAAACAAGACCAGTGAGCCGCCGGGGACATCATCCTGGAAAGTGGAGCAAAAATTGAATTAGTTAAAGTAAATGTTTCTCTTTGTCAGTTCAGCCACAGGTACATTCAGATAAGCTTCATTCATTTACAGCAAAGGGTCCTTTATGTCCTTTATTTTTCCTTTATGCTGTAACATAAACTGCATTCTAAAGAGCCAAAATATCGTTATTTTTTTAATGAGTATAATACTGTATGTAAATACTGTTATAGATTAAAACAAGCACATATAGTCTAAATATACTAACTATGCTCCAGTTTTAAATTATTTCTGTGATGTCACAAAATTAGACTTGTTTACTTACAGTGCTGTGCAGAAGTCTTGTGCCACAACTAATTTCCCCATATTTTGCTTCCAAATATCCAGACTTTCTCGTATTTTAATGTAGTCTTGAGGAACAGTTCTCCAGGCTTCCTGAAGGACTTTCAAAGACTCTCATTTTCAGTCCAGGCCCTGAACTTTGTACTGATCATGTTTGTGATTCCAGCAGGTAGTAGCAGTAGTAGTTTGTTTAATGCCATATCAACAACAAAGGTTATGTCATGGCAAAAAGGTATATTTAACAAGAGATAACTAAATAAATAAATAAATAACAAATATCTAAATAAATCTATATTCTTTTAAATCAATATATAAATCTTAACATGTGAAGGTACCTTATTAAAACCATACACATATATCCAATGCCTACTTACATACATATATAGGTTTATACAGCTCTGGAAAAAAAAGAGGGCACTGCAGTTTATTTTTAAATCAGCATCTCTATGAGTACGACAATCTTTCCATGCCAGTGTCTGTTAGATTCCTACACAAGCACCTCATACTGCTTTATGAGGGACTGATCTTTTTTAATGAGGAAAAGTATAAAAACACTGCTGTAATCAACACTCTCCTCTCGCAATGTGAACAGTTGGATAAACACTACTAGAAGTTCATCAAAGATAATTATTGCCGTTTCGTTTAAGAGTGAACGAGAGATTTGTTTTCTTTAAATTAATCAAGTTCTGTAAAGGCTGCATCATTTTCTTTAAAAAAAAAGAACAATATTTTTATTTGAAAATTAGGAGAAATGTTGTCAACAGTTCTTAAAAACTAAGGCAAAGCTGTTCACTTCAATACTAGTACCTATAAAAGATAGAACCTGAGCAACATTTAGCAGTGGTCTTATTTGCTTTCCAGAGCTATATATATTTGCGCACACACACACGTCTATTTTTATATTATTTGTATAGTGGTAGTTTTTATACTATACTGTTGTGTTGTATAGCTTTTATTATATTATTTTGCTGTTCTTACTATTGTTCTGTCCACTTTCTGGCCCAACAATGTAAAATTTCCCAATTGTGTGACTAATAAATGTTTATATTATCTCTTATCTTTCTTTCCAGCATGTTTTTCAGGCCAATTAGATTTAAGGTTAATGACAATCAACAATTAAAAAAGTTTTTTTTAATCGTGATCCCAATGTCGAGCAAAATAATCGTGATTGTGATTTCTTGTCATAACAGAGCAGCCCCAACTGACACTGAACAAACACGCAGCTTATTTACATTAGAAACGCCTCTTACTTACAGGTCTTTTTCCTTACTTATAGGTCTTTTTCTTATCTCAACAAGTAATAGGGACAATAAAGAGGGGAAATCCGCACAATAACACAAACACAAAACGTTAGATTTCAGCTATAAAAATGCTTCCTACTAAATTTCCCGTTCCACCTTAAGAGACTCGTGTTATTCGCCGCCGGCGCGTGAGCAGGCGCCCGTGGGCTGCCGCGGTGAAATTTAAGGTGGACCAGAGAGTTCGGCCGGGATGGTACTCACGCCCCTGATCGCCAGCTCATCACTTTATTCTTGTAACAGGCGATCTCGAAGCGCTTGCCTCCTTTCTTCATCCTCACCACGGCCACGTTCGTGAGCCGAATTTGATTCGTGGGCGTAAATATGGACATTTTTTTCTGTTTTTCCTTCAAACGTGACTGAAAACACAGGCGTGCCCCGTCACTTCTTCTTCTGAGTGATCTCCAGAGAAGATCTGCTACTCATCACCTCCCCCTGCTGGACAGAGAACCCTGCCGCCAAACAGTCAAGACGTCAAAACCGCATTTAAACACAAACTGTACTTTATTTATTCACTTTATCTATTGGTCATTAATTCTTATACTATGTATGAGGCTATGGAGGGTTTGGAGTGCCTCCATATGAGGCAACCTAGTTGTTTAAAGCGTCTATTTTCCCTAACCACTTGGCAGCTGGAGGTAATCAGAAGGCTGTGGGTTTGACGTGCCCCTGTCGGTGGCAGCCCCCTGCTTCACTTGGTCTACCTAATAAACGTTATTCATTTATATACACATATATATGTATAAAATGGTTACTGAGCAAAATAAAATGAATATTGAACAATATGTAACTCAATTATATAAGACTTGTATTGATTATGTCCACTAGGTGGGACGACTAAGGTGTGTTAAAGTTGTAATCTTGTTCTATAATAAAATAAAAAGAGTGTGACCATAGTGGCAGAGATGTGAGTTAGTGGCTTGAGGTAGTTTTATTTAAATATATAGTTATGTATAGTTATACAGTTGAAATAGTATTATTTTAAAAAGTAGGGGTGTTGTGGTGTGTGTGTGTGTGTTAGGATAGGATGATTCCAAGGGCCCTCAGAGAGGACTAAAAGAGAATATTATATGGTATTGGGACACCAGTATTGGCCCTGCTCCGAAGTATAAAACTTTGTCCATGTAGAGGAGGTGGGCGTTACACACGTCAGGCTGTGAGTGCCAGGAGGGAGTCTCACCCAGTCTGGGTTGTTCTGACCCTTTTTATTGATTGGCCTTGATTTTGTTTGTTTTTTTTTTATTCCCTTGAACTGTCCAGGGTCATGAAGACTCCCTACTGTCACTGACAGGCAGGACTGTGTAGGAACTACCTCCTCCCACATGGACTCAAAGTTTTACAGGCAGGGCCAGTGCTAGAAATTGTTACGTTCCAAGAGCACCCGCGTATAGTGAAAATATAGTGAAGTTGTGATGCCTATTTTAAAGTGTAAACCCTAAATATGCCCCCCAGATATGCTCCCAAAACACTTTCATTTCATTTTAAAGAAAATATAAAGGTAAACCTGAATTTGTACTTTACAGTTTACACTGCACTCAGTACTAGAATGTAAATACAGACGTTACCCCTGTATAGACGGTACTGCAATTCATGCACGGATGTTTTCTTTCTGTCATTTTCTTTGGTATAAATAGGCAAATACAGTAATAAATAAAAACATTAAATGAATAAAAAACATGCTACACTGGGAAGATTCTGGACTGCAGCGTCAAAGGGCAGCAGCCAATCAGCAGCAAGGAGAAATTAATAGCGTTCTCAGATTGGCTACTTTCAAACCTCCTGCCTCTGAGCACAGCGGTATTTCACCATCCCAAGACGCGCTTTCTTTGTTTCTCTCCACAGTACCAAAAAATGTTTATAGTTATTTTTATTATGGAAATGTAGCTGAATTTGCGCTAATGTTAATGTTACAAAAGTAGTAAATTACATTTTTCTTAGTAATTTAGCACTCAAAGATCCTGGGTGTGCACATATCAGATGACCTCTCCTGGAACCTGAACACCACCACCATCACGAAGAAAGCCCAACAACGTCTTCACTTTCTTCGGAAGCTGAAGAAGGCAGTTTTCCTCCTCCCATACTCAGAACCATTGAGCGCGTCCTCTTCTGCTACATCACTATCTGATCAAAAACTGTAACAGCCAGATACTGCAAGAGCTTTTTCCCCCCAAGCAATCAGAGCCCTCAACTCACTGCCACCAAAGGACTGATAAACAGACTTTTACAAACATAAAGACTTTTACAAACGAACACTTTTTCAAACATAATGACTTTTACAAACACTTTTACAATCAAGGCAAAGAAAGACACCTTCAAGCAATATACATTAAAGCACTGTACACACAAAAACACCACAAACTCCCACTTTCAAACAAAATTCACAAAAGACTCAATAATAACAACACAAACCTTCCCAAATGCACTAAAAACTGGACCTTGGAACAATATGCTTATTTGCACACCTTAGTCACATGGTTACTGAACACATCTACCTCATGTTATATTTGCATATTTTACAACTTGCACATTTCTTTGTCGTGTCTTGTCTACAATATCCTGAACATAACTTAAACCTGGTATTCAAATACCACCTGCACAACATCTCATTTACTGTAATTGTACATGATCACTTCGTATTATCTCTTGTCCTGCCTTTGCTTATTGTACATAGATATAGCAAGTATTAGTACCTTTTATCTTTTTAAATCTTACGTAAATTTAGTTTAGTTTGTAATTTCTAGTTTAATATCTTTTGTAAATATATTTTGATATTCTTATAAATGCACCATGGGAGACTTGTGGTGAAACGGCATTTCGATACGCTGTATACTGTGTATATATTTGAATAAAGATCTTCAATCTTGAATCTTTATGGAGTGTGTTTATGATAGAATGGTCATTGAGTGTTGTGGGTACAGAGTAAACATATTTAATAAACTGCCAAGTTAATGTATGAATATCGGCAAACACAAAGATGGTAAGCTTTCCCTCTGCTTAACAAGCAGCAGAGGTAGCGTCCCTCTCATCTAAGGTCAAATAAATAATTATCTTCTTATAGCTGTATGGGTGAACCTTACTGAGGTCTACTGGGTTGACTGGCCACTCAGTGAGGATGTGACCCAAAACCTGCCAAAGACAACGAATTATGTGAGCAAACAGCTTATCCTGTACACCGTTCCCTGTTTCTAAACCGACTGTTCTCATTAATGGACTGCCGTTTCTGGTAGCCTATAACTTATTCATTTACTTTTATTCTTTTACGCATTTCTGGTTTAACTTATTCTTTTTCTTTTTTCCACAGAATTTGAATGCGCCCTTTGTAATTCATGAAAAAGGGACCAAAGAATGCATCCAAAATTTATTTTGTCTTTCTTTTTCTGTAAAGTTAACAACAGGGTTCCTCAGACCACGACAGGTTTGTTTTCCAGGAATTTCAAACAAAGTGATCGGTGTGTGTGTGTGTGCTACACGCTGACTCCCTGCAGTAAACACTGAGAAACGTGACTGGTTTCGATTTCAATACTTCGCTCGCGCTGCATGTATGTTGACGTCTAGGCAGTGTTGGATTGGCACTTTTATTTTGGGCCGGCCACGTAATTGTGTCGGAACGACAGCTTGGTTCAAAATGCCCGGTCAGATTTTTTGTCCCAGTCCAGCCCTGTTTCTAGATCCCCTCACACACAGAGAACTGAACGGAGAGACAGGCATCATGAGGTGAGTGTTACCTGATCATAGTCTGTATGTACATCAATCTGTAAGGGGCTACAGGGCAGAAAGGATAATCGAATTTAAAGACGATACCCAACAGCAGAGTTCAACTTTCTGAGGCTCGCTGGAACTGACAGATTGTAGAAGCAAATTGTGATATCAAATCATTGAAGTGCGTAACACATTTGATTATAGTAACCATACAGGGTGTAATGGGGCAAACCGCTCCTTGTTTCTGTGTAGTTTCAACTGAGCAGGGTGACACCATTATTTACTAAATGCAGGCTTTCCTTAGCTGGTCTAAATCTCTACTTTTACCTCGCGGTGTGTTAATACTGAAAACAGCAAGTAATTTCTTGCTGAGAATAAGGAGAGCTCCTGTTAAGTGATCTTCTGCTTGATGGTCAGGAAATCGATAAAGAAGTTGAAAGGTTTCAGCAATATTGTCAACAATCTAATCATGAGTTCTAAGAATAATTTCCCAGAAGTCACTGGACATTTTTTTAAAAAGCATACAACCAGGGGCGGATCTAGAAAAAATATTTATGGGGTGGCAAGAGGGGAGCAGGAATTTTTGAGGGGTGGCAAGGTTTGCCAGACTTAGGCCTATATATACTGAATTTAATCACAGTTATCAGTTTGATAACAAATAATATGTACACACTACCAAAGGGTGCTACCAACTGTGCTTTCATTATAATTTCATTTCTTGATAGTCAATCAGTTTTTACCTTTTTCTTAAAAAAAAAGGTGGAGGAGCAATTAGAAATAGGACCTACAACTCACTAAGGCCTATTAAAGAAAAAACTTATTTCCCAGTTTTAGGGGGTGATTAATTAAGAACGCTACAGTCAAATTTCTCATAAATCAGCATTCTACCTCTCTGTCTTACACTCTTTCACTCCAATGTCAGATTCTCGAGACATTTAGAGCCAAAAGAAATATGACCTATAACTCTAAGGCCTATTATAGTGTTAAATGAGTTTGTGGAATTCCAAGTAATGAGTTTGTGGAGTGCCAAGTAAACACATCAATAATTTATGAACAAGCCCAAGCTTCTTAAGGCTTATTTTGCAATGGAAAAGTCAGAATCAAAGATAATATCAAACCTGATCATTTTCATAACTGTAGTCATTTTAAAAAGGTTAAAATATGTTGTTTAATGAAGTTCTCCATGCTGTTATTTGCTTTTCCTCAGTTGCTGAATTATCTCTTTCTGTCTTTTTATGTAATTCATCTTCTTTTTTTTGGTTGTTTGGGTGTTTAGTCTAGGAAGTACTAGTTTGGAAGGCCTAATAATCTAAAGTGTTTGCAATTGTTTGTGGCTGGGATAAGTTTGCGAATATGTTTGCTTAATTTGGTTGAGAACTTTGTATGTTGTATTGTAAATAAGCTATTGCTGGCCATGCCTCACCCATCCCATGCATATGCTGCGCGTTTGCCAGAAAGTCGCTATCCAGCCCTATATGTTCGACCCCGAGTTGGACCCAGAGCAAGATGAGAGCAAGATGCCTTTGCCTGTAGCCGTAGTGCTCGTCATCTTATGCGAGCTCATAAAACCAGCAGACAAAAATGGCAGATCTTCAAGTAATGTAGGGGGTGGGGGCTCGATAGATGATGGGTGGTTCTATGCAAATTTCCTTATCCCGATGTCAGGATAAGGGAGCTGTCTAAACGGCTCATAGAAGCATATGATTCCTGACACCAGTTCTGAACTGTCCATCGGGCATACCGGGTGGGCCAATGGTAATTTTGGGTCGGCATGGAATCCTGTCAGCCGCACCTCATTCTAACTGGTCTAAAATGTACGGTTATACATTGGTAAAATATGATTTTATTAAATATTAATGGCACCATGACCTTAAAACTGTGGTTAATATAATGAAATAAAAGGATAAAATCTCACCTTTTATCCATTTGGTGTATTAATTGTTTTAAAATTTTCAGAGTGGTTCCCAGACAAACTCAGAGAATGTATCAGGTAAATAAAAAAAATTAGCTCATTATAGAAAAGCATTGTTGTTTCCTTATATGCTTAGAAAGCATACACACTTGTTAATGCTTTACCAGGTTGACTGTTGTATATTAATCTATTATAATATCAAACTTTACATCACAGACACACACACACACACATTCTGAACTGAACTATTTCCTTTCTCCCAATCACACAGCATGCGCGCACTAAACTGTGCTTCCATAAAACAAGAAAACATACGCCCCAACTCTAAACACCATGTATTTATCTATACACTATATATTTTTTTTAATCCTGTTGCCGCTGCTTGCTATTTTAGTATAATTATTTATTGATGGTTATTTGTGGTTACCACATTTGTGGTGATGGGTGCTATAGGTGGTTAAAATCACAACCCCTAGCCCTTTGATGTGACATGGGAGCAAAAATTCTGGCACTTGACTATGGTGGGCAGACACAACTCAGCCAAATAGCAGTGGATCTTGGATTGTAGAACATTCATCACTTGGCATAATAAAGCTGACAAAAGAGTATTGACAAGAAAATTTCCTGAATTTCCAGGTCATGTTGAGTTCACTGTACTTTATTTCCTCAAGTGCTGCCACTAAACAATGATTTAACGTATACCTATTGTCTTTTGCACCATTAAAAAACACCAGCTGCTTTTTACATTGTGTGAACACCTGATGATTACTGGATCAAATGGCATAAAATCCCTTGATGGGAATGTACATACAAACAAAAAGGTGTTTTCCTTTCAACAAATTATCCTTTCAAAGGGAGGAGGTAAACAGCAATGATTTAAGAGCTCATTTCTGACATTTCTGGCAGGTTTTCTGTTCAAATCAACAGCTGGGTAGTCTGGTAACAACTTACGTGATTTAAAGTGAACCATTTCTGCTTTTACCAGTTAACAAAACGATGTTATGTTATATGTAGGAGTAATAAAGAAAATCAGTTCCGCTACTTAGAGTCAAAATCACCCCATTATTCAAATGACTTTTGTGTAATATACTTGAATGCACTGAGTACATATTATTTAGATGTTGCTTAGTACTGCAGGACTGTCAACTCTGCATCTGACACCATACCTCTGATTTCTCACACTGAAAATCTATTTTATCTATCTGCTCTAGGCTGGCCATTGTGCCAGGCCAAACACCACTTGCGATCGATCAATTATACCTTATGAACGGCTAAACAGGCAGAGAGATGTTCCCTCCTGCCTCCTGTGCACACTCCCAAATTATTAATATATAATATGATGTGATTAATATATATTACTATATACTACTAATATATATTACTATATAATATGACTCTCTGTCAGTCCGCCCTCTTCCGCCCGCTCTCCCTGTCATATATGAAACTATCTTTTTAAAGTAAAAAAAAACGATCCATGTTCTGTTATTGTAAGTTAGTGCGGCACACTGGCTCTTTCACAAACACGAAAAGAATTTACTGGCATTCTCCTCTTCACCGCTGGTCTTGGTGGTCTCACTCACTAACTGAGGGGACGGGCAGGCGCTCCACCTATCGCGTCTGTCGCCCTCTCACATAATGGTAGTATCCTATATCCTTACATGTGATTGGCCACAAGGCCGAGATGCTGCCAATCAAAACAAAGTTCTGCCTTAAGTCACGGAGAGTGAGACATGAGCAGTGAAAGGGAAATAAAGTGGAGAGCGGCTTTCACTCAATGGTAGTCGGCTCTTCTGATTGACTACAAAGCATCGGCTCTTAGAGCTCTTTTGTCTCGCCCGCTGTCTCTGTTGCTCCTGCCCGCTCCCGCCCGCGGCAACCTTAAACCTGCCCAATCTCGCAAGATTTGCTCCCGATGCAGGGCTGTAGTTTGAACCTGGAACAAATACAGCACACTGTAAAAAATGGCAGTGAAATTTACACAAAAATCATGTAAAATCCCTACAGGAAAGTATTGTAAACCCCTTTAAAAATTAAACAGATCCCAGGGCAACAGTGAGGGTCAACCGACAACCCCTGTCGGTCCCAACACAACTTAAATACAAAAAACCCCAAAGCAAACCCCAATCACAACCCATAACACAAACACAAAACATCTGAAAACCATCCTGAACTAAAACCCAACCCTCCATAATAGAAGACCCAACAGAAATTACAAAAACCCACAGCGATCCCTGCTGGCCGCTAGGGGGGATGTCAAAGTACCCCCCCGGAGGGGCGGCGGGGGCGGCGGCGGCAAAGGGAGGAACCCCCTGAGCTCCACCCAGCCCACACCCAAGACCCGCCCTAGCGTCAGGGTGGATCTCATGGGACTCTCTCTTTGAGTCCCCCAACTGTCCTCGGGTGCGGAGCCCCCCTTGTGTCCTTTCAGGGGACCAGCCTCCCCCTGGCAACCCCCCTGGGAACCCGGCCAAAGTCCCTAGGAGCTGGCGAGCGTGGCCGGAGCCCCGTCCCTGGAGCTGGCGTGCGTGGCCAGAGCCCCGTCCCTGGAGCAGGTGTGTGGTCAGAGCCCCGTCTCTGGAGCCGGCGTGCGGGGTTGGAGC
>JBBPCY010068189.1:0-12191 GCA_037974405.1 Brachyalestes nurse
TATTACAAGAAGACTTTATTTCAAACACTTTTTGTTGGCCATGATAGAAGAAAAGTATCACACAATTCCTTCTGGTTTATGGATAACTAGAGTTATTTCCAAAAACAGCTGGAAAGACGTGGTGAATCTGTGTTGCTGTGATAAAAGCAAGGAGGGTTACTTTGATGAAACTTGTACATAAACATTTACATTTATTAAACTGCAACATACAGTGTAAATTGTTACACTTCAAAACCATGTTAGTCTTTCTTATGTTTTTTAGTAATACAATTTTGAAATGGAAGGAGATCTTTTTTTTTGTTAAATCTGAGTGTGGGCCAAAACATCTGGACAATTTTGTGTGTGTGTGTGTGTGTGTGTGTGTGTGTGTGTGTGTGTGTGTGTACTGTACACACCCGCATGTACAGTATATGTATATATCACTTGCTTTCAAATGACCAAATCTGTGAACCAATCAGTTAAATACCACCACCAGGTACAGACATGTAGGAGCTTAACTGTAAACACAACAATCAGGTTTCAGCTCTACAAAAAGGCCACGGGTGAGTTATAGTTTTCCAATCACTTTTTCACTAGTTACAGAACACTGATGTCGAAACTCTTCTTACAAAACACACAACAGATTATCAAATGCACATTTTCGAGAACTCTTATTACATTTCAATAGCTTGGGAACAATATACATAAAACAAAGATCATTTGTTTGTTGAACTTTAATCACCAGTTCAAATGAACTCAACGTATTTCCATTTCAAAATAAAATTCACACATTACCTGTCTACTCATTTTATTACAGTGATATAACTAGTAAAGGATACAGCTACTTTAAATGATAAACTGGATGAAAAACTGTGGCCAAATCCACATGACAGGGTTTCATGTAATCCCTTATTTTGTTTTTTTGTAAGGCGGGTTAGAATCATCACTTATGCTGTGAGAACTTGTGTATTTGTGTTGTGTATTTTGTCAATACATTTTTAATTTGTTCAATGATATTACATGAAGCACCACAATGGAACATGTATCAGAAATTCTGTCTTACAATATCTAATGCTTGAAAGAACAACTAAACATTTTAACCATTAGTATCTTGTGTGTGGCCGATCTAAAGAAATTCTCCCTGAAGTAGAGGTAGAGGCATGCAGAGAGGATGAGGTAGAGGCCGACGTAGAGGTAGAGGCATACAGAGAGTCTGAGGTAGAGGGAGAGGATGAAGTAGAGGGAGAGGCTGAGGTAGAGGTAGAAGATGAAGTAGAGGTAAAGGCTGAGGTACAGGCAGAGGCACACAGAGGCTGAGGTAGAGGCACACAGAGAGGCTGAGGTAGAGGTAGAGGCACACAGAGAGGCTGAGGTAGAGGTAGAGGATGAAGTAGAGGTAAAGGCTGAGGTACAGGCAGAGGCACACAGAGGCTGAGGTAGAGGTAGAAGATGAAGTAGAGGTAAAGGCACACAGAGAGGCTGAGGTAGAGGTAGAAGATGAAGTAGAGGTAGAGGCACACAGAGGCTGAGGTAGAGGTAAAAGATGAAGTAGAGGTAGAGGCACACAGAGGCTGAGGTAGAGGTAGAGGTAGAGGTAGAGGCACACAGAGAGGCTGAGGTAGAGGCTGAGGCTGAGGTAGAGGTAGAGGTAGAGGCTGAGGTCGAGGCTGGGGCTGAATCAGAGGAAGACCCAGAACAGAAGGAGGACTTGCACAATAAAGGAGAGGACCTATTATTTTAAATGAAATTTGTGCTGAGCTACAGTGGCTTACAGTGTAAGTGTAAACCATTTGTCATACGTGAATACACCACAGCACACAGTGTGAAGGGCATGACATTCTTCCTCTGCCTGTAACCCATTCACCAAGTGAAGCAGTGGGCAGTGAAAAGTCGTAAGATCGGGTTGGTGGGGACAGTACTTTACTCAAGGGAACCTCAGGTGCCACTAGCAGTCCTGGGATTCAAACCTATTACCTTCTGATTCCAGGGGCAACTCCCTAATCACTAGGCCACCAGCACAGAATGAAAGCTGGATTTTTTTCTGAATGTTTTGTTATAATGTTCAGTATTGACTGTCTTGAAAATACAGAGAGAAATACAGTCAATAAATATTTCAATAAATATTACTCTGTGTACTTTAATCATTAAGAAAGTAAAAAGTGTTGTAGGCTGAGCACAGTTGTGTGTAACTCATTCAAACAGGATTAGATCATGTGACTCATGAGCAAAGTGATGACAAAATAAAGTTTTTACTATTAATTGAATAGTGTTGTCTGAAATATTCCATTTTACAAAAGATCTGAGGTGTTTTTGGGACATGGGTGTGTGTAGTGTTTTGACAAAATAGGCCTTGTTTTCAAAATTGTGCCGAGGCAATCACAAAAATGATTAATTTCCTCAAAAATCGGAGGTCTTGGAGTCTTGGAGTCAGATCTGTCTCACATTCTGTTTGTCTATTGTATTGATTAGTCATGGTTGCCAAGAGCTTAACTGATTGACAAACGTGCTTTATGATGTAAACAGAGCGATAAGAATTTCCAGTAAACAGTGATTTCATATCAGACAGATAACAGATTATGATTCATGTCTCGCACCTGAGTGAAATGCAGTAAATCCATCGCTAAAGCAGGACGTCACCGAAAACCCTTCACCTGAAACATTTCATCTCAAACAAGCACTTAATCTAAAACACTTAACCTAAAACAAACACATCATCTAAAACACTTCATCTAAAACAAGCACATCATCTAAAACACTTAATCTAAAACTCTTAATTTAAAGCACTTTACCTAAAACAAGCACTTTACCTAAAATCCTTCATCTAAAACACTTCACCTAAACACTTCACCTAAAACAAATACTTCACTTGAAACACATCACCTAAAACACTTTATCTGAAACACTTCACCTAAAACACATCACCTACAGCACTTTACCTAAAACACTTCACCTAAAACAAACACTTCACCTAAAACCCTTCATCTAAAACAGTTAATCTAAAACGAAAGCTACACAGATTCATCTCCAAACTGGACTACTGCAACTCTCTACTGGCTGGACTTCCACAGAAGGTAAACAAACCACTGATTCAGAATGCAGCTGCAAGGTTAGCCTTCAACATTCCTAAGTTCTCACACACCACACCTTTACTAAAGAGCCTTCACTGGCTCCCTGTGGCTGCTTGCGTTAAGTTCAAGTCCTTAACACTTGCTTTCAAGGCCAAGAATGGACTTGCACCCCCATTCATATCAGCATTGATCAAACAACATGTCACTTCTTGTCCTCTCAGGGCTTCAAGCACAGCTCGTCTTGAGCCTCCGCTACTCAAAAGAAGATTGAGACAAGCGTCAAGACTCTTCTGAGTTTTGGCCCCCTAGTGGAGGAATGAACTGCCTTTTCCGATCAGATGTGCAGAGTCCTTTGCTGTCTTCAAGCGTCGCATGAAGACCCACCTCTTCAAGGAGCACCTTGGTGGCTAACTATGTCTGTCCTTTCACTTGCTTATTTCCTTCCTTTTGTCTTAAACTTCTGACTTTTCTTTGACATGTGTTGTTTTGGTGAACTGAGCGTGCAGTAACTTGGTTGGATAGTTGGATGTTGATTTTAAATTTAGCTTACAGGTTTAAGAAACAGATGTGGACTACTTGAGCACTGATGTACGTTGCTCTGGATTAGAGTGTCAGCTAAATGCTGTAAATATAAATGTAAATGTAAATGTAGAATGTGTTGGTGAAGACACTAGTTTAATGCTCTGTGTGTAGCAAGTTGGAGATCAACTCTGTGCTGGTGCTTTTCTCTCCAACTGAACAAACCCCCCAAAAAAACATTTCCATGTGTTTTACGAGTCATATATTTCATGTATTTACTTTCATGTGTTTTTTACCACTAAAGCCATTTCAGAGAACAAATGTCAGAAAAGTCGTGCTGCAGCTTCATGATGTACCCAGTCGGTACACTGTCATCTCAAGACCTTCAAACTCATAAAACAAAAACCAGTATATCCACAACTATTAACTTCTCATTCTCACTCTCACCCACACACACACACGCACACACACACACACACACATACACACACTCACACACCCACACACACACGCGCGCGCACACAGGCATGCACACAGGCACGCACATGCAGGCACGCACGCACACGCGCACACACAAACACACACACAGACACACACACACACACACACTACAGAAATGGTTCGATTACACACCAAACCTGATACCAGTAGCTGAGTGGAAAATGTATACGTATACCATATATTTTTTTATATGTAACATTTGAGATGTATGCTTAAACCCTAAATTCTAAAATGATTATAAAGCCATAAAATATTTTTCCAAAGTTCCCTTTGTATTATTAATGAATTAATGAAAACGTAACAATTGTTGAAGACTAGCCAGAGTGCATGCCATTTAAATAATATTCACAAATAGACATATTTTATCATGTTTTGGAACCCTGTTTAAAATGTGTAAAGCCTGGTGTCCATGCCATCATCCAGCTGGGGTTTTCTTAGTTTTTCTTGTACATTACGATCATAACCTCTTGTATTGTGTGTAGGCTGTGCTGGTGTTGCTCTGCTTGTTATTGTTATTTAGTCCTTTTTTCCCCTGTGGATTTTATAATGTATGCATCTTCTACTTATTGAAAACCAATAAATATACTGTCAAAAAAGGAGGTGACATGAGAGATTACAGTACAAACAGCATAAATAGAAAACACACAATAAAGTATATGAGATCTACTTAACAGTGAAACACTGATTCATTCCAGTTTAATTCAGGTAGCTTTGGTAAGTTGAGACTAACAAATTGTGGTGTTTTCAAGCAAGCCCTTTTTCTATTAGCATCCATTTCTCAGTAATGCTAAATCAGTTATTAATGATAAAAATAGGAGACCACCCACCTCAGCTCTGGCTTTGTCCTTCTGGTGATGTGGCAGTCAGTATTGTCCACTGTAAAGTCTGGATATGAGGCTTAAACATTACAAACTTTAAATCTTTTTTGAAAACTTCTAATTGTAGAGTTTTCCGGCACAGAGAACTGGGCATGCCTTGCAGTGCCAATACAGACACCTCCACTAAGCAGAAGCAGAAGAAAACATTCAATATCTCAAGAACAAAACTAGGAAATGTAATAATTCTGAATGTTTGTTTAGAGAGCTCTTTACAAATGAGCTTCAGTTGTTCATGATTGTTTCCTTGAAAAATGCCAAATGTGAAGAAGAAGAAGAAGCCAAAGTACTCACTTTTTCCATTGTCACCAACACTCTGTTTGAACTGTAACACTCTGTACACCCAGATGAATAAAATGTACAAATAACAAAAAGGTAAAGTGAATGCATAAAATTAATAAAAAAGAATGATAGGCTATGGAGTGTACAGGCCAAATGTAGCACCTTGGTAATAATGAGAAATCACAGCCTCAAAAGTGCACCTTAAGCAAAAGCGGCTGCATGCATTCATCTACCGCCTCTTCCTCATGGAGCACACTGTTCCGACTTGAAAGGAACGTGTCGTTGAGGTTTCAAAGCATCGCGATTCACACTGCAGTGCTGAAGAGAGCTTTTCCTCATTAATTTATATTATTCAAATCTCGGATGGTCCAAAGACTATCAAGTCGGCTGTGTCATTTAATTATGGTCGTTTGAAATGAGTTTCCTTTTTTCTTTAATGTTTTGGACCCGTGATAAGAACCAGCTCATCACATTACACTCTGCCATGGTGATCCCTCATTGTTGCAGCTCACTCAACCCTGCTGACTGCGTATGAGAATCCAGCTCACATCCTCGCATGTTAGGTGAGGAAAAAAGACAGGGCCGTGGCACAATGTCGACTCTGCACATATTGAGACAAAGGTGTTTCACAATCAAGCAGTGTGCTGACAAGTATCTTGCTTCTGGAAACTGTTGTGCTTTTTTTGCTGAAAGAACTGAACTGATTCACCTGCTCAAAGGATTTGTTCTTTAGTGCTACTGTGCACTAAATTGCAATTATATTCACCAGGGGATGTTGGAACATCTTGTTCCAAAAACATGTGCATTAACATTGAGTTGGTCCCCCACTTTGCTGCTCAAACAGACTCTATCTCAAGCAGACTTCATCTCAAAAGACATGGGGAGATCAGGGCTCTCTGCAGGCCAGCAAAGCTCTTCCTCACCAAACTCGGAAAATGGGCCTTAATGGGCCTTGTTTTGTGTGTGTGTGTGTGTGTGTGTGTGTGTGTGTGTGTGGTGGAAGAGCACAGAGTGTCACTCTAAGCTGTAGCATTGGGATTTCACTTCACTGAAATTAAGGAAGTGAACAACAAAGAACAGCATATATCAATATTCTTTCTCCACCAAACTTTACAGTAGGCACTTTGCTTTCTGGCAGGTAGCATTGTCCTGCATCCACCAAATCTAACAAATTAAGGCCTTTGAAAAAAATGTCAACCCCAATTGTGGTAGTAGATCTATTGTGAAATCTAAACCTTGGTATTGTTATGATGTTTTAATTATAGCCTTCCTAAAATTCAATATTCCAAATATTCACTAACAGTACTCACAATTAACATTTTAAAGTTTGTAACTTCAAAAACATTTAACCACTTTTCTGATGTGATTTTAATGCTAGTTTCAACAGTGGACACCTGTAGTGCTCACTTTTCTGAAATCATTGTTGAAAGGGAAAAAAGCACACCCCTGCTCTGTATGTTGTAAACCTTGCAGATCCTGAAATTGTATTGGGGCTGGAAAGCCTTTTCATGATGACATTATAGCATACATTATGCATGTGGATTGCTTATGAAAACCCCTCTCTCTCCCATTCTTTGTTTCTTTCTCCTTCAGTTATCTGGTAAGATGCAGGCACATCCCTGCTGTGCGAGCCTGGTTCTTCAGATTTGCTGTCAATTATTGACGCTTACTAGAATATGCTGGAGGAACCTGTTGTAGAAAAAAACACTGACTTTCCAAGGATCATGGCAAACATTTTTAAGCATTTTGGGCACGTTTAGAATCATCTTTCGCTCTATAATGGCTGTCTTAAGAGCACAGTCTATAGGAGCTGGATGGTCACTTTCTTGGTCAGTAGATCATAAATTAATAATGGGAAAGCTAAATTAAATGGAAATGGCTGAAAGGTTTTTGCACTGTAAATATCACGTTCGAGATGCAGTTATTTTCCACCTAAGTGATCTCCATATAGAGCCAATTTCTAACTAGAACCATTATCATGAATATTCAGTAAGATCCATATAGTAAATGCACATTAGCAACATATTACATACATAAGAAAGCTTAACGAGTTAAAATGAACTCTGATTGCGTGGGATTAGATTAACTTAGTGTATTTGGAGTCTGAAGTATTGCCTCAGCTTCTTTACTCATGATAAAATGAAAATGTACAGACTTTGAAACATACTTAAACTGTAAAAGTAAAAAGTAGCTCTGCAAAGACAAAACAACAAGGGGTGAGATCCTGTCAAAAACTGGGCTAACATGATATAACTACCAGAACCTTTAGTCCTGCAGGAGCATTTGACTGCTTGTGTGTGTGGAAGTGTAGGAGTGTAGGACAGAGTACCTACACTGTAATTTTTGTTTGCACTAATAAATGTGACTTACTTGCTATTGCAAACAATTGCTTAGCATGTTAGGGATGCTTCAAAAGCCAGAATTTCCTCTAGTATAAACATGAAAAAAACACACTTACCAAGTTTTAGGGTACATTCATCGCTCATCCAGCATGTCTTGAATTTAGGGACAAGAATGGTAGTTCCAGTTAGCTCCAGATTGATAAGCATCTGTGTGCATTGCTAGAAGCACATAAACCAATGGCCCACAGAACTTGGAGGAAATACAAAAGTGCTGGAACTTGACCTTAAGTAGTGTTATTATAGGTACCAACCATCCCATCTGCACACTGGCCAAAAATGGTGGCTACAAAATGTCACGTTTATTTGATGGAACACAATGTCCAGGTATATAGCAGTGTCTTGGAGCAGCATTCCTTTCTCTCTGGGTCGACCTGAGGAGGATGGGTTCCCATTTTGAGTCTTGGTTCCTCCTGAGGTTTCTTCCTCCAGCTGAGGGAGCCTCTGTCGGACCCCGCAATCAGCCTGCGCCTGCGGGGTCAGCTCCTGGCGGGACCTGGTGCACTGTCGCCCTGGGCAGCTTGGGCCCCTGGCCCGTGGTCGCGGGGGCCCATGTCTGGGGCCACCCCCTCTGCCTCTTGTGGCTGGCACTTGGCCCTCCTGGGGCGTGCGGCCAGGGTACCCCAGCCTCTGATGGGGCCGCGGGGTCCTGCGGGGTCTGGGGCTGCTCGGTCTGCTGTTGGGCACCAGCGCAGCGTGGTTGTGGCCCCTCACACTCACTGCAAACATTCCATGACAAACTCGGACACTACACGCACACACTCACTCACACACACACACACACACACACACACACTCTCAATCACGTGTACACATATGCACAGATATAGGCACACGCCCATACGCGCACATGCACATTCTTATATGCACACACTTATACACACATACACAAACATACACTCACACACATATAACCACGTATATACATAGGCATACATATGACAATCAGAGGCACACTCATACACTCATCTAGACACACATCCACTCATACAGGCACACACATGTACACTCATGCATACACACACATGCACACAGGTATAGAAATATAGATAGTAAAAAAAAATTCTGTATGAATGAATAAATAAATAAAAAGCTCACATAACAAGAGAGGCATATACTGTAAAGCCCCACTTGGCAAAGTAAAGGTATCTGGCACATTAAGGTACCCAGCTTCACACTCTGCTTGCTAAGATGCCGGACACGACTGGTTAAAAAAAAAAAAAAAAAGAACACCCGCAGTGCTAGAGTGTAAACACCAATGTAGTAGAAAGATATTAGCTAAGTCAATTTTAATATTAGGCTGTATTAGGCTACCACATTCGGCAGTCATTAAACGTTAAAAGTAGAAGGATGGGTACATGCATGGATATCTGTAGCACACTGCAGACTACTGTAATGACTCCTTCTCCTTGTTCTCTTGAGATTCTTACAGTTGTCTCCACAGCAAAGAAGAACAAATTCCCCCTTGTTTCATTTGGCCTCAGGAGCTGGAGTTTGCAATTGTCTTCAATGATCTCGGCATTGCGGTTTTGTTTCAAACACTTGAGCACTTTAAAAATTCTAAACAAGAGAGCCTCTTGTACACTGTATTGCTGTTTGCTTTTGAGACATTAGCTGTTGACACCAAGATAAGAAGCTGGCAGGCACAGTAATGATGTTTTGGAAGCTGAAATCATCTTCATCAACATGGTTTAGGCATAAACAAATTCAACACTCACTACGTTTCACCCTTCTTTCTCTTCTTCATCATCATCTTCACCACGCTCTTTCTCCCTTGCCCCTTCAAGTGCAGGTTCTAGATGATTGCTTTTGTCAAGATCACCATAGATCTAAAATGCTTTTATAAAGTTGGAGCCATTGTCAGTTGTGCAAATAACATCACTGATGTCGTTCTCTGTATGAATATCATTTAGAGCACCAGCAAGGTGATCCTTTTAGATGTCCGCATGCTAAAGCAGGACAACATCTCTACAGAGTTACAGGCTCAATCCAGTGTACCGTGACACCTATAAAACTCCAGCGGGGAGCTGTCCAGCAATCAGTAGTGGTAAACTCGAGTTTACTCAAGGCAGTTTTCAAATTACTTTTTCAAATCTTGTGTGTGGCCTTCTCCAAGCTGTTTTTTGAGTACTGTGAGACATCACAGCAACATTGAGATGGAGGTGAAGCAGAATAGTTCTGTAACCCTGCTACACTATGTGGGTGAAGATCTTGATGAAGTCAGTGATGACTTTACCAACACCAGTGGTGGAATGTAACAAAGTATTTGTACTTTGTTACTGTACTTAAGTACATTTTTACATATCTGTACTTTACTTAAGTAAAAATAATAATGCATACTTTTTATTTTACTCCATTACATTTTGCGGCAATTATCTGTACTTTTTCTCCATTACATTTCAACAATTAATGCCGTTAGTCGATACATTTTATGAACACAATTTCCTCAAAATCTTGCATGAATAAATGGTTAGCCTGATGTGTTCTGGCGTTGTTTGCCATTTCCTACCAATCAGGTGGCTGTATTAGCTCCAACAGGGCTGGGCTGGGGCAAAAAAAGTTTTTAAATCCACCCCCCCTCGGAGGAGCGGGGCTAATGGTAATACGCGCCGGTGTCCCTCTTGTTATCATGCTTTCGGCGGCAACCCAAATCGGTCCAAATTTACCATCGGCCCACCGGCCCCGTATGCCCGATGTCAAGGTGACTTTGAATATCTCCTTTAACCTGAGCAACACAGATCAGTTCCAGAAGCGCAGCAAATGGCAAAACAATATAGAAGTTCTCCTGGTTTGGGTTGATTCTTAAGGTGTCAGACATCATCCTGAGTTTTGTTTGGTGTTCCTATTTCACATAGGACCAGAGTTATTGTAATTTATAAAACATGTGATAACTGCTACTGGGGTTTTAAAAATGACATCACACATAAATGATCTGCAGAGGCGGGTCTGGAGAGCGGGCAAGATCAGATTTTGCTAAGGGATTTTGTCCTCTTTTAGGGGTTAGGAAGCATGCAAACCTTGACCAGACTGAACCTCCAAAGTCAAACTGGGCAGCATCAAACCCCCAAACCTTGCGAAAGTGCTGTGGTTCCATTAGATTAGCCCATAGCCTTGGCCAAGGGGGTTGGGGCGGCAGTGTGTGTGGGGGGCAGGGGTATGATTAAGTTCCAGTAAACTCGATTGCTGAAGGCTACATGTAAGATAATGGTTTGGTCTGTTGCGGAAGCCAGTTAAAGGCAGCATCAATCTAGGTCTAATCTAAACCTTTGCACTGTCCTCCCTGCCCTCCGCGGGTCATACGCAATCATAGGCAATTGATCTATGATGAAAACATTTCAGCTCTAAATTAGCGCAGAATGGCCTTCGCAGCAGCCTCTGCGATCCATGCATTAATGAGATTACAGGACGCTGTTTATGCACAATTATGTGTAATTCATCTTCAATAATCCAATCATGCGCAGTAATGTGATAACACAAATTATGGCATCTGAGGAACAAAGCGTATTTCTTAATTTTGCAACCTCATTAATACAGAAAGGAACTGCAAGGCAAAAATTCTGATGGATAGTTATTCATTTTTTTCCTTTTTTGCACCTAAATAATGCTAACGCATCTAGATTATGGAGGTCAACCAGGCACAGCCTTTTCCCCAACATCTGAAGTTTTACCTCCACTGAGTTCTAAAGCTATTCGATGCTACAGTCATTAGTTTTTGAGCCCAAATGTTGCTTTAATTTTATGTGAGCCTCTATATGTTGGTTAGTTGCTCTTGTGTTCATCCTAATGTTGCATTATTTACTTCAGCCTCAGTGATCTAATGGTCTTTGAGGGTTATATATCTCAATAGGCTGCTCAGTAGGGTGCTCATGGTATTCCTAGCAGCATGCTAGTTTTAGCTGAAACACACATTAACTGTTATGAATATGAATACAAGATATGAATAGACTTGAAAAGTGCTTTTCCTGAAGAATGTGGAGCAATTGCACTTAAGCAGTAGTGATGAGGATCATACTAGGTATCTCTGGGGTGTTGAAAGGAGATTCCTATGGTATTCCTTGTGGTTGTCAAGACATTGCTTGGCATATCCAAACTTGAACACACTTGAACAAGTGGTTGCTAGGTTGTTGCTAGATGGTTACTTGCCAGTTGATAGCTGGTGGCAGTGGTATCCTAGGTGGTTGCTAGGTGGTTGTTATCTCAGATGGTTGTTATGGCATCCCAGGTGGTTGCTAGCAAGTGTCTAGATGGTGGCTAGAGTGTTGTGAAGTGGTTACTTTGGTGTTCCTAAGAGTTGCTATGGTATGTTGCGGTATTCTAAGTGGTTGATATGGTGTTGGTGTATGCTACACTAAGGATAATAAACATGCAAATTACCTACAGAAAGATTCAGTAGTAATTTCATGGACTGAACATTTTTAAAATCTCATATTGAAAAATCAGGAATAAAAAAAAAAAGGAAGACCTGCCTAAATAGTCAAATTCAAATCATGAATAAACAGACAGACAGATAGATAGATAGATAGATAGATAGATAGATAGATAGATAGATAGATAGATAGATAGATAGA
>JBBPCY010068200.1:0-12190 GCA_037974405.1 Brachyalestes nurse
ACAGAAGGAAGTGCGCAGTGCGCACTACGCACTACACTTCAGTGCACTGAGGTAAGTGCGCGATTTCGGACACACTCCATGTGAGAAGCTTCTTTAGCTTTAGCAAAGTCATGAAAGCTAATTAGCGGAAGCATTAGCATGGCACTAACTGCAGGTCTATATACATTAAACTGTGTGGTGTTCAGTGAGTGGAAGCACATGGTAGGTGTTTCGATTAAAGTGGCCAGTGAGTGGAAGCACAAGCAGGGTGGTTCTTCATCGCTAATTTGTTAGGTGGTTAGCCTGGTAGCACCAGTGGTAAAACTAAAGTCTGGGCTGATCCTCTAGGTTTGGAATGAGGAGGGGAGTCTGATTTTTGCCCGAACTTTCACATTAAGACAGTGGTCATAGGTCAGAGAGGTAAAATCAGGCATGACTGCACAGTCCTGTCCGCTAACGAACGGCCTTGTCAGCCAGGTGCAGCATGTGCTTCTGGATCGTTGTGCGCAAATCACTGTACCTGCAAAATGGAAAACAACACACTGTCAGTCACACTGGCAAACCTTTACACTGCGCCAAACTTTCATGATGAAGGGACCATCAGACCTTGTCTGAAGTGATTTCCATTTGTTGTTTTTTTCCATTAAATGTTTAGAAAGTTTTTTCCTTTTCATGTGAAGACAGCGTCAACAAATTTATATACAGTAGCTTTAGATACAACAATATCTCATGAAGTACAGATTTAAATATTCTCAATTTTCATGCTATTCCAGTAGTGTATTATATTTTTATACTGTATAGTTTTTATGGGTTATGCTGCGTCTATTCTCCACTTTACAACATGCACCCATGGGACTAAAAAAGTGTTATCTTATCTTTTTAATTAATCCATGGTTTTCTGATCACGGTTAAATGTGCTTGAGCCACATTAGTCTGATTGGGGTTAAGTGTGCCAATCTTGTGCATTAATTAATAGCACCAAGCTGCTAGTGAACTTCTTAATGATTGTGGAAATAGGAAGGGTGTACATATGTGTGTGTGTGTGTGTGTGTGTGTGTGTGTGTGTAATACCTCTGTTTGAGTTTCTCCATTTCTCTGTGTTCTTCTTCCATCAGTTTATCAATAAAACTCTGCAGGACAGGCATTTCCAACTTAATGTACTGCGCCACCTGAAAAACACACACACACACACACACACACACCACAGCTATGATTCAAACACACACACTGCTCTCTCACGCTAATGGTTCCTGATGCTAATGGTTTGTGGGTTATACAGACCATTAGCATCAGAAGTGTTCTATGTTCTCAAGAAACTGGTGGTGATAAAACAGGGTCTAGGGGAATGGTAGGAGTGGTGGGAACTGGAAACTGATAACTTTGGGAACACCGCTCTGATGTTGTGTGGACAGAGATGAACTGCAGGAGTGAATAAATAAAGAACCGGTCAGAGGGAGTAAGGTCTTACGTCGTGGCCGATCTCCTCCACCTGGTCTCGTTCCATCAGGAAGAGCTTGCTGACCTGCTCACATGGACCCTGCAGAACCCGAACAGCCAGCGGGTGATCATCCCTCTTCAACTGAACACGCTCTGAACACACACACGCACACACACACACACACACACACACACACACACACACACACACACACACACAGTACAGTGCAGTCAGTACAACCACACACACACATCACAAACACCATCACACACACACATACCATTACATCATCACACACACACACACACTCACAGTACAGTGCAGTCAGTACAACCACACGCACACACATCACAAACACCATCACATACACACATACCATCACATTATCACACACACATCACCTCACACACACACACACACACACACACACACATCATTACACACACACACACACACACACACACAGTACAGTGCAGTCAACAACAACACAAACACACACACATCACAAACACAATCACACACACACATACCATCATATCATCACACACACACCATCAAACACACACACCACACACACCATCAAACACACACACACCATTAAACACACACACACACACACACACACACACATATACACAGAACAGTACAACCACACACACACATACACACAGTTAACAGGTGCATTTAATGTAAAGGACAGTCTAGAATTTGACTCGGCACCACAAAAAAACAGTTAATAGGATATCAGACCTGCACTGTTACAGATTCTTTCATCTTATAATGGAAACTTGTTTTATTTGACATATTTTCATTTTCAGTTGTTCACTCAATAACTTTCCAGTGTTTAACAAGCATATAAATCTGCAGTTTATGAAATAAATAAATGAAGTCTGGACTCACCTCCACTGGTGTGCAGCAGGAAAAAGCTGAACTCCTCTGGATTGTTTTCAATCTTAAACTTGTTCAGGAGAACCCGCAGAACCTGCGTCGTCGTCATGGAGCTGTTGACGCGGACGTTGGTGACGGAGGCGAAGGCTGGAGTGAAGACAGCCGTCTGGGGAAACAGTACAGAGACAGAGAACTTTAGAGGGGTGCATCAGAAAAAAATAAACAAATTTACCCCTAAATATATTTGATCAGTCACAATCTGCTTGGTGCTGAATGTTAATGTATAGAAATGAACATGTTTTTGCCTTTGATGTTGCTGGGAAGTGTAAACTGTCATTATAAGGTGGGCATAGAGGTCTTCCTAATTTCAGTAACCATGGTAACCAGGTTAATGTAAATCCCAAACCTTGTGGTTGTAGTAGTGACCATTGAAGGAACATCTGTGTCTCCTGATTCGCCGCTGGTTGCCAGGCGCTGAGCGCCCACCGAGTTTCCTCCCACCGACATCACTCCTGGTCCTCTGCAGGTGCGCAGACTCCTCCTCCTCACCTGTGACATCAGTCACAGTTACAGCCAATCAAATAAATCACACCGACACTCAATTGAATTAATCACTCTATCAGCCAATCAATCAATATTTCCATCACTAAATCAATTAAATGTCTAACCAGCCAATCAAATGCATCAAACCATCAACGAAATCAATTATTCTCTCAAATAATTAAATCAATGACAACTTGGTGTCATTTGACTGTTGTGGTGATCCAGTTAAAATCATTAAAATAATCACACAAACAGACACTCAAATCAGTTATTCCATCAGCCAATCAAATCAATCACATCAAGGGCCAATCAAATCAATCACATTAACAACCTATCAAATCCATCACTACATAGTCAGCCAATCATTACCCAGTTTAATGAACACACACACACATACACACACACACACACACACACACACGTATATAATATTAGTGTATACAAAAAAAATGTTAATATAAAATTCTATAAAAAAATACTAGAAAAATATATTACATTTAAAAAACAGTTGTTAACAAGTAAAAGCTTACTGCCCAGATAAATAAATGACTTTATTTTAAAATCACTTCCTTCTTATTATTTTTTTATTCATGATAAACAATTCAAAGATTTAAATAAACAATGTAAGATGTAAACACTTTAGACAACAGAAGGTACTTTTGTAACAACAGGAATTCATTCTCAGATAAAACATAGTAATGTAATAATTAAATATGAATTTATTACTTTATGAATCATCTACCGTTCACCTTTCTGGGCAAATCTAACATTTATATTTGTATTTATGTATTTTTAATTATATGCACAAACCATTTGTAATCATATAAGATGTATAAAGTGAATGGACTATAAAGTGTGTAAAGTGAACGGACTAGACACTCACCTGTTTCTCCTGCTGCTTCTCTACCGCTGTCGTCTGATTGGTCCACAGGTCCCGTGACTTGGATGGTGGGCGGGGTGAGTGAGGTTCTCTGCATTCTGTTAAAAGAGATAGTTCTGGTTAGAAAGTGGATGATGGGTCCGTATGAGGGTGAGTGTGAAAGTGTTCATACTCAGGTGAGCTTGCATCACGTTCTACTAGGAAAGGGGCGGGTCTGATTGGTTCCTTGTCGTCCTGCATCTGCAGTCTGATTGGTCGTCGCAGCCCCCAGAAGATGTTAAGAAGTCCCTCAATGATGAGCTCCCCTTCCTCCTGCAGAACACAGAACACCACGCCTCAGGTTCCCAAAGCAGAACTGATCTGGGATCACATTCCTCCGTGTTTTGAGTTTACTACCAGTAGTGCACCTAAAAGCTGTTTGCCAACTGCCATTAAACAACAAAAGACTAATTAGATTGGCTTTTGGTGTGATTATTTCATTGGCTGATTGAGAGGTGGATCTGATTGGCTGGCTGACAGTTGGATCTGATTGGCTGATTAGCAGATGGATTTGATTGGCTGACTGAGCGATGGATTTGACTGCCTGATAGAGAGATGGATTTGATTTGTAGTCTAATTCACCTTAGTGAACAATTCAGCTCATTTTACAGCTCACAGTAAGTTATACCGTGTCCTAAACCATATCCAAAAAATCTGATCCACCCTAAAGAAGAGCTGGATGTGGTCTGAGGGTTCAGAGAAGTTTTGGGTTTGTGTTTACTGTAAAGGATTTGGGTGACTATTGCCTTCTAGTGTTAGTGACGCTAGCCCCCAGTAAAGAAGATAAATTTGGACCCAAATACATCTCTACTGATCCACTGATCTTTGGCTGAACTGGTTCTTGAAGGCTAAGGGTAAAACATTACTGCAGTTAATTTGTTTACACATACAGCTGGTCCTCAGCTGGACTCTGGGGAACAGATAACCGCACATGTGTGTGTGTGTGTGTGTGTGTGTTACCTCGCGGTGCCGCAGCTGCAGGGCATCACCCTCGTAGTACAGGTTGAAGGTTTTGAGGTGTGACAGTAACACACTCCTGAATAGGAAAACACACAGTTTAACACACAGCGCAGCAGCAAACAGTTACACACAAACACACAAAACAGAAACTTACTTAGTAACAAACTTATTCTCTCCGATCTGCACCTGATCCTGATCCTCAGCAGACATCTTCAACACCACAGACCTGCTGAACAACAGAGGAGAGGAGAGGAGAGGGGAACCGAGAAGAAAAGAGCAGTCGAGAGAAGTTGCAAATAAAAGAGATAAGAAAAGAAAAAAAGGAGAAGAAGAATAAGAAGGAAGAGAGGTAAGAATTGAACCGAAGAGAAGTGAAGAAAGGAGAATAGAGTGTGTGATAGAGAGAGAGAGAGAGCAGTTGAACAGTTCAGAGAGGAGTCGTATGATTTGCTTCATGATCCAAATAGCTTCAGGGCACATTTACACACACACACGCATACACACACACACACACACACACACACACACACACGCCATTTCAGATGACACCAGGGCTGTTGTTCACAGAGCAGGACTCATAGAAGCTGACTCATAGTGTGTCCTAAACCACATCCATGAGTCTGATCCACCTTAATGAATAAGTTCAGTTCATTTTTACAGCTCACAGTATGTCATACCGTGTCCGGAACCATGTCCATAAGTCTGATCCACCTAAAAGAACAGCTGGATGTGGTTTTAGTGTCCAGAAATGTTTTGGGTTTGTGTGTACTGTAAAAGATTTGGGTGACTATTGACTTCTAGTGTTAGTGATGTTAGTCTTGTAGCTCCAGTTCTAAACTAAAGAAAATGATTTTGGACCCAAACACGTCTTTGTCTGATCTGGGGTCAGTGGAAACTGTGGATGTCCTTATTGCTATGTGAAGGTAAAGTTGCAGCCATTTATTTAAATCCACAGAGACGGTATTTGTAAAACAGATCCTAGTAAAATAGGTTCTATAAAAGGGTTCTTTGACTATAGTGAAACCCTTTTAGTAGTATTTAGAGCCATAAAACATTTATTAAAGTGCCATTTAAAACAGGTTCTCAATTATGGTGAAACATAATAATAATAATAATAATAATAATAATAATAATAATAATAAGAAGAAGAAGAAGAAGAAGAAGAAGCGATGAGACGGTTCCATGGTCCTCAAACTGGGCCTGGGTCCAATTTTTGTTCCCCCCAACCCACCTCAAAACACATGGTGAGTGTCTGGAGGTCCCCGAGCACCATGGCCTAAATTGGCATGGTACGCAACTCTCATTTTTACTAAGGAACTACTGAAGAACCTCTGAAGAAACGAAACATTCTGTGCAGTGAGAGGAAAGATGGAATCAAAAATGGAGGAGATAAGACTTACGTTCGGACCAGCCGCTTAGACCTGAAGGAGCAGGACAGTGTGTGTGTGTTTGTGTGTGTGTGTGTGTGTTTATGTGTAGTAATGCCAGAACCTGGAGTGAAAACTGGATGTGTGTGTGAGAGTGTGTGAGTGTGTGTTGAAAGACTGCGGCCCCTCCCTGAGAAACTCTCACACAGGAAGTTTGGTCTATTTTTTTTCATGCATTTGAACTTCCTGTCAGCAGCAGTGGCTTCAACAGAGATGCACTAAATGTCTGTTAATTACCAGCACACACACACGCACACTAAACAGCCAGCAGGAAGGAAACGCACTTCAGCAGCCCACAATCACCAAAACAGACACCATTCCTCAGGGGCTTAAACATCTCAACATCTCAGAACACCTTTCACTCACTGGCCACTTTATTGGAAACACCTCCCTTTTTGCTTGTTTTGTCTATCCTCAACAACGCCCCTTCCAGATATAACCCAAAACTTTTTTTAATAATATTAACCGTTACAGAATTATTGACAAACATCACTGATTTTTACGATCAAAAGAATGTTACAGTAGGCTTTTCATACCTAGTATGAGTTTAACAAACCAATAAACAAAAACAACACACACACACGCACGTGGTTCAGGAATCAGCTCAGAACAATCCTCTTATTGATCCCAGCCATAATAATTGCCATTAATAAAGTGATTCTGATCTGTTTGATTAGAGCGCAAATCCGAACACAACAAGATGAGTCAAACATGCAAATGCTTGTTTATTTGATGTCTAGCATCCATTTAAACCCAGTATTTACATCTATATACACACATTATCACCGAGCAACATACCGGATTATAACCTCAAATAGAGGGAATTATATTAACGTGACAGTTCAGCCACCCATTAGCACCACACACTTACCTTAAACTGTGCAGTACTCCTCCTTATGCAGTTTCTGAGACTGTAGACATGATGCTAATTGGTTGGATCTAAGCTCCAATTACTTGTTAGCTACATTAGCCTCATAACTAAGCATATTTAGACACCAAACGCATCTTGGTTGATCAACTATGGATGTGAAATTGTGTAAATAATAAACATTTTAATCAAGCATTTTAAAACTATGGATATTAAGTAGACCTAGAGCAGTTTTAAGCTCAGCCAGAAGGGGGCGAGAGCAAGGTTGAGCTGAACTGTTGCTTTAATATTTACATCTGTTTGGTCATGCATTGGGGGAAGAGCTGGGTTTGGTTCTCCTGAAGAGGAAATGCCATGAAGATCCAGATAACGTTCAGATAACATTCTCAAACAGCTGCATGGAGCTCATGATGTTCTCATCCTGATGGAGAAACACAGAAAAACAGGAGGTGAGACTTAGAAAGGAGTGAAATTTATATATTGAAACACCTGACCACACTATCTGACTTAATGCACATTTTTATCATCTAAAAGACAGCCTGATCTAAAAATGTGCAGTTCTACAGTTTAAATTTGTTTCTAAGACAATATTAAAGAGAGCATTTAATTTTTTCTATAAAACAGTTTCACATATAGAGTGCTATATATAGACACAATATAAAGTGTATATATAGAAATTAAACAGCAAAAATAGCGCACTTAATTGTCTTTGTGATGTCACAACATTCACATATATCTTCTTATTCAGCTTTCTACAGTTTAGCCCCACCCACTCAGACTGATGTTATAAAAAGTGTTTTAGCCCTGAACTCCTTTAAAATGACGAGCAGCACAGGGCAGCAAATGAGAGCAGAGCTCATTTACATAGCGGTCTTAAAGTCACAGAAACAAAAAAGCACTAGGTTTAAGGGATAATCTGTTTTTGGTGAATAAAACAACAGCAACATAAAACCACAAAAAAGTAAAATACAAGAGAAATGGGCCCTTTAAATATGACTTAAATATTTGATTTAATCATGGTTCTATAGATTATATAGGGCAGGATGAAATCTCCGGTTTAACTACAACTCACTTATTTTGGTACAATCTGGAATCATAAATAAAACAAAATATTTGAAACAAATGAAGAAGCTGATCAGGGTTTGAAATGAAGAACCTTTTGACACGTTTCAATGAACTCGTCGATGGTCACAACTCCATCTCTGTTCCGGTCCATTTTCTGAAAAACATGATTCCAGACTTTAGAGAAACAGGAGGGACAAACTGACACTCTTTAACCCTTATAAGGTCTTCAGTTTTTAGCTTAAGAAAAATGAGTGGCATTTCTATTCATAAATGTGATTTAACAAAGGTAAGTGAACACATTTAACATGTTTTGTTTATATTACTTGCAAAGGGGATGAAGTAAACATCTGCTGAGAATTTTAACAAAAAAAAGTTTGAATATGTTGAACTAAAAGCCTCAAATTGCAATGAGTCCACCAGTCCCAGCAGGACTCCCTGTGTAACCGAAAAACGAAGACCCTAGCAGAGTTAAGGGACACTCTATTACGGACACTCTTTAACTGACACTCCTTAACGGACACTCCTTAACTGATACTCTGTTGAGTAGGAGGACAACTTTGTCTCGGTGTCTCAGAGTTCAGATGTTTTTATTGATCTGTTATAGACTTGTCTATGCCGTTTCTGACACTGTCATCTAGAACCTTGTTACACACATTAGTAAAGCTGTAGAATTGCCTGAAGTGAATGAGTGAATGTTGGTTCACCTGGAAAAATTTCTCCACATGTTCAAAGGGCGTGTCCTCTTTCACACAGGGGGACGTGTAGCGGCCCATCATGTCGTAGATGGACTTCATGATGGCCAGCATTTCCTGTGGGGTGAAGCAGAGGATTTAGCCAGTGTTCTGAAAGCAGACCCAGAGCTCTGTGGAACTTCACACACCTCCTTGGTGATGCAACCGTCCTTATTGATGTCGTACAAGTTGAAGGCCCAGCGGAGCTTCTCAGTTACAGAACCTCGCAGGAGAACCGACAGACCAATCACAAAGTCCTACACACACGCACACACACACACACACACACACACACACACACACACACACACACACACACACACACACACACACACACACACACACAAATACTAACATTCTAAAATATAATTCATGTCCAGAAAGCTTTGTATTTTAAAGGTAGTGAGCTTTGAGACTGAAGATTTGACAAGAATTTAGCAGAATCAGATGATTGCAGAATATCACACATAACAGAGGAATAGTTTCATACCTCAAAGCGAATGGAGCCATTTCGATCCAAATCGAAGGCGTTGAATAGAAAGTGTGCATAAGTGGTTGCGTCTGAAAGGCCAAGATTATACAATGGAATTATATCATTTATCCATCATATGATTTACCTTAGTCATTATGGCAACACTAAATACCATAAAGTACCATAAAGTACTGTAAGTACTGTAAAGTACAATAAAGTACCATAAACTACCATAAAAAACTGTAAAGTACCATAAAACACCACAAAGTACTGTACAATGCAATAAAGTGCCAAAAAGTAAAGTAAGATGAAGTACCATTTCAGTTTTGGAGTATAACCAATTAACCTTCTACTTGTATATGTAAACAAACAGAGCTCATTTACATATGTAGTCTTAAAGGGACAGTAACAGAAACACAGGGGGCCCTCGAGTTACGCCTCCAATCCGTACCTTCGACAGCGATGTGACAGGAATTTTGGTGTAAGTCGGAACACACCCTAGCCACTTACCGCTCCTAACACAGTTGTAAAATCATAAAAACACAACTAAGCCACAGAAAAAGGAAAACTCCTTATAGTACTTTATATACACCACGTTACTGCATATTCTTCCACCGCGCGCAACCAAACTAGTTCACCCATGTAGTGCGCAAGTACGAGGCTAACGGTGTAAGTCAAGTGGGAGTGAGAACTCGAAACACCGTATGTCGGGACCCCCTGGATCTCTGAGGGATTAAAAGAGAATGAAAAATGTTTGCATAGAATGAAACAGGATAAACAATGTTATAAGTTGGGTTTTAGGGGAAAAAAACTAACAATAAAAATGAAGCATCTTTTAAAGATATATTTAAGTAAATTTAAGCTACAAAATCCAACACATACCTCCTTGAGGGAAGAACTGGGAATAGATCATCTTAAAGGTTTCCTCATCAACTAACCCACTGGGACACTCCTGGAGATACACACACACACACACACACACACACAGGCATGCATGTGTATATATACACACCATACACACACACACACACACACACACACAAGACACACAGATATGTGTATGTGTGATAGATTGATAGATAGATTGATAGAGAGAGAGAGAGAGAGAAAGAGAAAAGCACTTGTTGGCTGAGTTTAATCTGATATTCACACACTTTTGTGGCCATATTTGTAAGACAGGAGGGTCTACTTTATTTGGCAGAAGAATGTGCTGACATTAAAGCATGTTTGATGATTGAGGAACTATTGTAACAGTGGAACACTCAATGTTGTGTGTTATGGACAATAACATCATGGGTCTGAAGATATTCACATACACACTTGTGTTCTCTTGCTTAAACTCTGATACAGTACTGACTACAACCACAAGATGTCCCTCACACTACAAAGATGCTCCCTCAAACTGTAAGATTTATTTAATAAGATGCTTTTTAAAGTAGTTTTCTTATTTCTTTAAAGTGGAGGTGAATGGAACCAAACGTTTCCAACACAAATCCAGCCGTTTCATTCACTATCGACCCCCAGTTAAGCTCCACATGTCTCTATAGATGTTGTTGATGGTAAAATACTGGAGAATCTGAACTAAATCACTTTTCTTTGGGGACTATTTCGCCTCACAACACCTTGCATGTATACCCACACCATGAATGGGTTTAGTTTTTGGACCAAAAGCTTCTCAGGTGTCAGGCAGTGCAACTTCCTGTCAGGAGATTTTAGAGGCAGATGTCTATTCACCTCCAGTGTGTACAGTTCTGACTCACACCAATATGAATCTTGGAAAATGTTGTAGAATTTTCCTTTATATGTGCTGATTTGTTCCGTTCAGTGAAGTCTCTTACGTTTTTGAAGCCTCTGTAGAGCGACTGCAGTTCCTTCCTAGTAAACTTGGTCTGAGCCTGAAGCTCTTCCAGACCCTCTGGCTGATGTCTTACTGTAGACAACTCCAACTCCCCATCACTACTGTCTGAGAGAGAGAGAGAGAGAGAGAGAGAGAGAAAGAGAGAGAGAGAGAGAGAGGGAGAAAAAGAGAGAGAGGGGGGCGGGGAGAAAGAACAAAGAGAGAGAGAAGTGGGAGAGATAGAAAGAGGGAGAGAGAAAGAGAGAGAGACGGAGAGACAGAGAGAGTGAGAGAGGTGGGAGGTGGGAGGTGTAGACTTTATGAAAGGGGGACTCAGGCAGGAAGGTAAACTAGAGGACAGGAGGAAGATTAAAGGAATATTTTGGTGAAAAAGATATTATTGGCATCATTGGTATAAAAATCATGTAGCATCATGTAATCATGTTTAGCATGACGCCTAAATCACAACATAAAAAACTGCTTGCTTTTCTTTAATAAAAACAAGCAGAATCTGAGGTTTCAGGGTGGCGGCTGCTATGCTATGTTATTGGACTTTGTTAATTGTTCTAGATAACAGTAAGTCGTTCAGTGTCAGAAACTACATAAGTGAGTCTATTAGAGATATTGAACACCTCCTTACACTCTTGAGACAAGTGTGTGCATATATAATCCTGTTAGCACTGATGCTAAATGACAGGAAGCAGAGCTGGAGGTGGCAGAGTTGAAAATGTTAAGATTTGAGCTGGAGGTGACAAGGATGGAGTTTTTTAGAGGGACAGCTCAAGTTGGACCTTTTGGAGGAAAAGTCAGAGAGGTGAGACTGCGTAGGTTTGGACATGTGCGGAGTATGTTTGAAGGAGAATGCTGAGGAGAGACTGAGTGTGTTGGAAGGAGAATGCTGAGGAGAGACTGAGTGTGTTGGGAGGAGGATGCTGAGGAGAGACTCCGAGTGTGTTGTGAGGAGGATGTTGAGGAGAGACTCTGAATGTGTTGGGAGAAGGATGTTGAGGAGAGACTGAGTGTGTTGGGAGGAGGATGTTGAGGAGAGACTGAGTGTGTTGGG